>JAUMHQ010000058.1:19750079-19761637 GCA_032361165.1 Enteromius paludinosus
AATGATGCTAAGAATGGTGAAGAATCAGCCCAGAACTACACGGGAGGAGCTGCTCAATGCCGTGAAGAGAGCTGGGAGCATCGTCTCCAAGGCTACTATCTAACACACTAAGACGTTATGGTTCAACATCTTGCATCGCACGGAAGGTTCCCCTGCTTACGTCAGCCCATGTCCAGGCCCGTCTGAAGTTTGCCAGGGACCATCTGGATGATCCAGAGGAGTTATGGGAGACAGTCCTGTGGTCAGATGAGACCAAAGTAGAACTTTGTGTTCTTAACTCCATTCGCCGTGTTTGGAGGAAGAAGAATGATGAGTATCTTCCCAATAATACCATACCTACAGTGAAGCATCGTGCTCTGGGGGTGTTTTTCTGCACAGGGGACAGGACGACTGCACTGTATTAAGGAGAGGATGAACGGAGCCATGTATTGTGGCATATTGGGCAAAAACTTCCTTCCTTCAGTCAGAGCATTAAAGATGGGTCATGGCTGGGTCTTCCAACATGACAAAGACCTAAAGCACACAGCCAGGAAAACCAAAGAGCTCCGTAAGAAGCATACCAAGGTTCTGGAGTGGTCTAGCCAGTCTCCAGACCTAAATCCAATTGAAAATCTTTGGAGGGAGCTGAAACTCTGTGACAGCCCTGAAGCCTGACAGATCTAGAGAAGATCAGTATGGAGGAGTGGGTCAAAATCCCACCTGCAGTGTGTGCAAGCCTGGTGAAGAACTACCGGAACCGTTTGACTTCTGTAATTAGGGTTAGGGTTAACAAAGGCGTCTGTACCAAATATACATTTTTTTTTGCAAAATCACAGGTTGATCGAATATTTATTGACCTCACTTTATGTTGCCGGCTTTGCTATATTAGCAAATCTACTTAGAATTTTTTTTTTCTAAGATGAAGCCTATGAGAGAGAGACTTTTGTCTCGATTTGTTCTCCATTTTATCTCTGTGCTCAAATGTCTTTTGCATGGTTATCTTTACAACTTTTACGGCCATGTTTTGAGCTGAAACGTACGAACGTTAAGCAAATCCTCAGAAGAAGCCGCAAAACGTGTGCTTCCAGAAGAGCAATGCATTTGCAAGTTGCAAAATTAAGTCAGCAGTAAATGTAAATTACAAACCGCTTTATATCTGTATGCAGAAAAGCTGAGAACTTTTTTAAATAAAGCGTCAGGAATGCATGGGTTTAATTTTCTTGTGAAGTAAGAAAAATAGGGCTGGTAACCACATCACGGGGTAATTGCAGTTTGGCAGGTGTGCCGTAATGAGCAGAGATAGAGCGCCCAACAGGATGCAAATGAATTTTGGCCCCGGGCTCTTCCAGCACGATGCATTCAAGGCAATTAAGACTCTGCCACTTTCTACAACAGGGGTCAGATTCCCTACAGATCATCCCAGTATGACATGAAAGATCTAAGAGCAGCTCGGCATGTCAAAACTTGAGGTGAGCCGGGGTGGCGATGAAAAGGAAGAGTTGGATGAACTTTGATAGACATCAGAAATCTGGGAAACAAAAACAAGGTGTAATTCTGCCAAGAAAAGAGAAGGATAAAAAAGGAAGGCCGTCTCTTTTAGAGATTATGCAAGTGGATTTGGATGGGAAGGAGTTCAGAAAATAATGAAACAATTAAAGGCTTTAAGGTTGACCTGAGCTGTAAAACTTTTTTTTTTCCACTTCACCTTTGCATAAATCAAATGAAGAATGTCGAAGTTAAGGAGCTGAAATCTATCTCACTCTCTTTATAGGGCTTGACTGGACTGATTACGCGGTCACCCCACCCCGAACCCTTTCCTTCCCATGATGCCTCAGGCTAAGACGCCACACCCCACCACAGCGTTCCCCCCTCCTGAGTGGGACGGTCTCTGTGCAGGTGGGACAGGTAATTAAACTTTAACATCCACTCTCTTCTCTGGTGTAAATCAGCTTACTGTCACAGATCCATTCTGCTGGAAATGATGGTAAGATGAGGGCTGGGGCAGTTCAAACAAAACAAGCAAAAAAAAAAAGCTTTCATTATGTACGCAAGCTCATGTTGTTCCAAAGCCATATAACCCCACAAAAAAAAAAGAAAAAAGAAATAAGTAAATAAAGTAAAGAAATGTAAAAAAAATAAAATAATAATAAATAATAAAATAAATAAATACATACTATTTATTCCACTATATATTTTACTATAAACAGACAAAAACTACTACATACTGTAGGTTTGAAATTTAGAAATGATTATATATATATTTTTAAGTAACAAATATTTAATAAAAATAATAATACTAATGAGATACAAGAACCAGTAGTAATGGTCAAATTCAGATTTATGTATCACCTAAAAGCTGAATAAATCATCGTTCCATTGATGTATGGTTTGTTAGGACAATATTTGGCCAATATACAACTATCAGAAAATCTGGAACCTGAGGGTGCAAAAAATCTAAATATTTAGAAAATCGCCGTCAAAGTTGTCCAAACGAAGTACTTAGCAATGTGTATTACTAATCAAAAATTAAGTTATGATATATTTATAGTTTCAAATATACTAAATGATCTGATGTTTGTACTTATTGCTGTAAAATAAACGATTTTCAAGCTTTAGTATTTTGAGTCTGTATATATCCTCAATATATTATTCACAGGCTCGAGATAAACACCTTTAAAAATGTGTTGTAATATAACAATAATTTTGTAATTATATATAATAAATAATATATTGAACAAATAAGTTTGTTAATTATGGCAGCTGACATCAAAGTACATATTAAAGTTTCAAAAGTGCTTAAATTGACTTGTTGTTAAATTTGAAATTCGACTCATCTTTCTCATTGCTGTTATTTACACAGAGCAGTCCAACAGTTATGGGGTCAGATGGATTTCACAGATGGCATATTTTGTTCTAACAGTGTTTTGTAATTGAAAATCATGTATTTTAGTGTTGACATGATTAGCATGCTTCTGTTTGCTTCAAAGCTGTCTTCCTGCAGCTGTGTTGACACTGATGAATTTACTAGTGAAGAGCCCGGGGCAGATCGTCACATCAGTGAGAATAGCTCACATGCCTCGCACTGCCAAAGCACAGCTCAGCTCTGTCTTAAAACTGGATCAATCATGCCTTGTTTCTTTCATTTCACCTTTTTTTTTCTGCTCTAGGATTTGATTTGGTTCATTTCAAATATTTTTGTAAACGTGCAATTTATTTAAACGAAACCTATAAATATGGTGCCTATCCGGATTGAAACTTTCTCAAAAATGAAATAAACAGCCTTTTCCCTTTAAGTCTCTCAAAAGATCCTAATCGTTAACGAAGGAATGTGTTGACAGCCTAAAGCAAATATGTAGTATAAATATGAGTCAAACAAAAACCCCTGAGATGTTTGCATGTCTATATATTTAGAAGGAAATAAAATTGATTGAATTGCTGTTTATATACGTTTTGTTTAAAACACATTTATTAACACACCCAGATCTCAATGAGCTGCTCATTTGCATGACGAAGATCACGCTATAAACCGTAACTCGGGAATCTCTTGTATTGGCCGCCAGGAGGCTGAATCGGTAAAATATCAGTTTAGCAAGAAATATGATTGCTTGTATAATATTTTGAGTCAGTATAAAAACAAGACATTTTATTCTTTGGAACAGGTTAACAGTTTAAGGAAGAGGAAACAGTAAGACAGGTAAAGATCCCTGTGTCTGATGAGTTCAACATCAAAACCGGGCCTGTGTTCATGAGTCAGAGGTGTTTTGCATACATATATATTGACTATAATGAGTTTGCCTTCCGGGTTCAACCCTGCAGCAAAACACAGCTTGAGAATCAGACTAGGTTTCCATGTGAACATTACATATATATATATGTATATATTTGTATATATAATGTCAAGGCTGCATTTATTTGATGAAAAAGACAGTAAAAACAGGAAATATTGTGAAATCTTTTTACAATTTCAAAAGCTTTGATTTGATTTTCTATTCTAACATATTGTAAAATGTTGTGATCAAAGCTGCATTGTTCCAGTCTTCAGTGTCACATGATCCTTAAGAAATCTTTCTAATATGCGGATTTGTGCTGCTTCATATTTTGTGCAAACAACAACACATTATATTTTAAGTATTCTTTTGATCTTGTACAAGTCTAAAGCTGAAATAAAAATTATTAAAAACTATAGAGACATTTTAAAAAACAAGAAATACAAGAAATAAAAAAATAAATAAACTTAAAGTATTTTTGTGAAATATATACTGTATACATAATAAAATATATACAGTGAAAACATATTATGCAAAAAAAAATTGACAATTTGATTAATTGTTTGACAACTTTCTGATGACCTGGTCTTGAACATACAGTATTGTTGTTATGCGTTTGAAGGACACTTAAGCCTGTAGAAATGCAGTCTGACTTAATTAAACCGCCGTGAGTTTGTCAGAGAAGCTGTCAGTTTTGGCAGGTAATTGGTGTGTGATTATCTCTCTTCTTGGCTCACGCTGAGCCGATTGTGAGTGTCACTCATTAACGCAGGACGTTAAAAAAGATTCTTTAAAGTAGTGTTTAGGGAGCTGCCCTGACAAGTTATGCAGGGTGAGAGGTTAGTAGTGTGTGTGCGTGTGTGTGTGTGTGTGTGTGTCATTATGTGTGTCAATGCTGTCATACC
Source organism: Enteromius paludinosus (assembly GCA_032361165.1). NCBI lineage: Eukaryota > Metazoa > Chordata > Actinopteri > Cypriniformes > Cyprinidae > Enteromius > Enteromius paludinosus. The sequence goes on from JAUMHQ010000058.1 coordinate 19,754,731, forward strand.
TTGTTGAGTCTCATTTAAACAAACTCCCCATGCTCCACTTAACAGCTATGAAAAGTATTAAAAGTGTAAAGTTTGAGTAAAAATACCCTCCGGGTTTACCGTCATTGTTTTGTTTTGAGTTTATTGTCTTATGAGGACAATACGCTTTATTAGAGGTCACACACGAGTCACTGTTCTAAATGTCAAACAAATAAAACATAAGCAGGATCGCTGATCGAATTACAAGTGCTGATCTGATCGAGTGTTTGAATGAAGGAAAATTCTCTGTTTTAGTAATGTGCATGATGCTGTTTTATTTATAAAATGCATATACCCATTTATGAGTGTTTAAATATCTTTTGTGAAACATGTTGACTATTTTTTCATTGTAACTATATTTCTTATAAAATAAGAAAATGTATTTATTTAAGGTAATAAAATGCTACACATAAGAGAAAACTGTTTTAACTAGCAGTGAATTAAGCATGGCATTTTAAGGTTTGCTGTTTTATATCCAGGCTTGGTCCAAACTTTTGCGACTTCACAATATTTTTTATTTTTTTAACAGTGTACATCTGCATATGGCAGAGTCTCTGTGTGGCCCTCATTTTTTTTTTCCCCAGCGGAACCACAGGACCCAACTTATAATTATGCTCTTTGAGCACATCCAGACCGTAGTAAAAGCCTTTCTCAGAAGGGCCTATGAGCTCCGGATCTGTCCTGCATTCACGAACTGTACGTGTGATGGAACATACTAACTCTATGAATCACCAGCAGGTTTATTTACAAGAAACTGTCATGCTTTTGAAAACGAAACAATAACTTTAGATACCAACTTATTATATCCTTTCATGCTAACAATTGCCCAGCTTTTCCATAGTTGAGTTAGAGTGTGTTCACTCTTTAAACAACGTGAACATTCATCTAAAGTCACAGAGCGCTTTTTATTATCACATGTGACAATGCTGCATGAAAATAAAACATTTGAAGGACTAAGCAATACTGAAAATACTTTCCACATCTATAAGCTCTCTCTTATTCTCTCTCACTCTCTCTATATATATATCAAATATTTCATGTTTTTCATGCAACTAAACTGAGATTACATGGTGATTAAATTGAAACTTTAGCTTATGTAATGTGTTATGCTTATGTGTCAACAATTACCACTGGATTATGAAATGCATCATGTCAGTAAAGTCATTTTTGTTTATTTGCTTAATTCTTTTACCAATAGTTTGTTGTACTTTTGCTGAAATATGAATACATAAATGCTATTTTGATATCTCATTTGCTTCTTGGAAAAAAAAAAAACATGGAACAAATGGAAGGTCTCAAATATATCTTAGCAATTTATAATACTCACATTGATTTCATAACTCTGTACTTGTGAACTTATGTTTGTTGCACTAAATTTTCTTGTTAACACTTACAATAAGGTCTCATTTGTTGCATTAATTGATGTGGACTAATAACGAACAATATATTTTTTTGCATATTGTGTATTAATTAGAGTAAATTTCCTTAAATACACATTGTTTTTAAACCTATGGCTTTTCTCTGAAGCAGAGTTGATATTTAAATTGAAACATGATCTAAAAACATGATTAAATATCCATGAAAACAAAGGATAAGCAGTGTCCAGTAAATGATGCAACTCCAACCAACTCTGTTCTGGTCGTGTGTGAGTGAAGCCGTGTAAATGCTCTGCTTTCTCACACTAAATAGTGCTAATGTGGTTAGAGCCCTTTCTAGGGAGCCCGTCCCCACCCTCCGCACCGCTCTTCCCTCAAAGTCTTCTCCTCTTCCTCATGTCTGTATAAAAATCTGCCTTACGTGTTGCTAATAAATCAACGTGACTAATCATGCCTTTGCAGTTTGATTCATGGCTCGGCTGACAGGTCAAATTGCCGGTGTGGATCTCTGGCACGGAATGAGAAGAAACTGAGCTGGTTTGGTCCTGAGGCGATGGACTGGGGGAGGAGAGCGTGCTGGTGGGAAGCAACCCACTGCGGCTTTCTATTCTATCTGATTTATGCCTCCTCTGATGTGCAAAAAACAAATGAAGAAGCGTAATAAATGCTCTTTCTCTCTGTATATACATATATTATATATTGGCTGTTAAGCTTCAAAGTTATTAGCCTTTCCCAGATATGCTTTGTTGTGTAAATCTACCTTTAGGTTCTTCCGTGAGAAACCGAGTGATAAAAAAGCGCAATGTGCTGTATACAGAAAAGCATAAAGCGTATGAACTTGTTATGGAAATGAGATATGACTGTCCTGAAAAGGAAGTGAAAAACTATATCCTGGTCACGTGTGAAAACAGATGGAAAACAGACTTGAGAAACGTTTTTAAAATATTTTAAAATATCTGGAGGACGCAAATTAAAATTAAAATAACAAAAAAAAAAAGTCTGAATTGTAGTTTTGTGGTTTGTAGTGCAATGATATGCTAGACCGGCGGTTCTCGACCACGGCTTTTGCTTTAGGACACAGATATCGAGTGGCAGCAGTTATCAAATATCCTTAAATGCAAACAATACAAATGTTAAAAAATTGAACTGCACTTGATTTTTAAATGCCCTACCGTATAACCACTGCGCATCTGAATGCTGTCACGGTGGCCTGCTGTTAGTTCTGTTTCAAGTGTGCACAATTTATAATTGTACTGTATATTTTGCACAGAAATGAATGTATCCCTGAAAATACAGTGCGCTCAATTTGACCTTCATTTTGACCTTTCATTTTGAAGAATGAAAAAATGAAAAAAAGAAAAAAAATCATTTTTTGTGGAAAGGTTTTTAGTTTGTTTGTTTTTTGATGGTGCAATCTCAAAAATGTCATTATAAATATCTAGCTAAATCTCAAAAAATGTATATACACACACACATATATATATGTATAGAGAGAGAGAGAGAGAGAGAGAGAGAGAGAGAGAGGTCATTTGCAAAAATTGATAACTCTCTTTTTAACAACTTTAAAAAATCATGCATTTTAATACTGCATTGCACTTAAACTCAATCAAACTGTAGTTGGGCTATTTTAATTGGGTAAAAAAACACACAGGTCACTAATGCAATAAAACACAACTAAAACATGATGACATAATTAAAAAGAAAACATGACTTTTAAAACACAGACTTATTTGTTTTTGCAAATAAACTCTTCAGAGCTGGGCAACAGTTAATCAGGATTAATCATATCTAAAAAAATATTACATAAAAATTATATATATATATATATAATATTGAATTAATTAATACATTAAGCTAATTACATATATTTACATAACTAATAAATGATTTATAGAAATGTACTATATATAATTAATATTAAACAAAAACAAACATGCATGAATTAATTTGCTGTGTACACATAGACACACTGAATGAATCACTTGTATGAATTGCTCATTTATGTCACTTTGAATAAAATTGTTTGCTAAAAGCATAATTGTAAATTTGAAATGTATCTCAATTGTGCATGAATTAAATACTACATTTTTAGCTTTGAAAAAAACTAAACAAAAAACAGTATAGTATGGAGGTCCTTTTACACCACTGAATAAAAAATAAAAAAAGGTAATTGCAACTTTTTATCTCACATTTCAGGCATTTTCTCAGAATTGCATGATGCAATCTCACAATTGTGAGTTATAAAGTCCAATTTTAAGCAGACAAAAAGACTATGTTTTCAGAATTTGAGTTTATATCTCACAATTCTTAGAAAATAAGTCGCAAATTTTTTTTCAGTGGCGAAAAATGGGCTTCCAAGGTATAGACTACAGTCAAGTGTGCAGAAATGAATGCACTATTTCACTTCTGAAGACACAGCCTACATGACCGTTCTCAATTCAAAGGTGCCCAAGCGACATTGCTCAAAAAGTTGTCCAGGGTATCATCAGCCTAAGAGTTAAGCTTTATCACGTTTTGTGAGAGTTTGTGGTCACAGACATTTTAGCGGTTCATTAGATGTGGACGTACTGCTGGAGGCCATGAGCTCACAAATGTGGTTGTTCTGCTAATGCTGCCTGAGTTTACAGTTATTTTAAGAGATGTGTTCATCTCCAAATATACAGTGAACGAGGTCTTGTGTTATTCTATGCTCTAAGGCCATTTGAAGGCCATTTCTGAAGCGAGGAGACGTGGGAATATTTTGTGTGAAATGATACGTAATTTAGCTGCTCTATAAAGCATTAGATGTGGCGACGACTCGGGTCGTATCTCTTGCAAAAACTAAAGGAACATACAAATTAACTTGTTAAGGTCTCTGAGGTCTTTCACCCCGTCCCACATTCACAGTAACACATGTGGCTCGAGCAAATTAGCATGTCGCTGGCTAACCCCAACCCTCCAATGTCTCCCGCTTTCTATTTCCACCCGCTCTGATGTATAACGCCATCTTTACGGTGGAGTTTTACAGTTCATTGACTCGACAGCTTGTTTACATGCAATAAATTGATGTGAAAATTGCTGCTGGAGCAGCCGGTACATTTGAAAGCCATTAGAGGGACACTGATGATGGAGCAGCTTTATAACCTCATAAGACCCTGCTGACTCAAGCTTTCAATTATCCCAGGGTGAATGAATCAACTTTAACATAGCTTGGTGAAAAATGAGCACTTGGCGGTAGATGAGGTAGGTCGGCGAAGCTCAGTATTTCCAGAGGACCGTAATCCTGGTCGGCCAAACCTGTTGGGAAGTAAAAACACCAGACGGATCTGCTATATCTCACTGCTTTCTAGCATAGACGGCAGCACGACTGAATTGTGAGAAAATAACAACAACAATAAAACAGATTTCTCGAGTATGTTTTACAAGAAAGTACTTTTAAATGTAATTGTGGAATGTTTTCGGCGTAACATCACATGCATCTCCTTGGGTTTTTCAGATGCAAATGTTGCTCAAATTTAAGTCATTTCTCACTTTTGCATGCCAAAACATTGTTGAAAACGTAGTAAGCAAAGTAAATAAAACACGCTTGATATACATTTTACAAGAATAATACTATTTCAGTCTGTCATTTCTTTGTATTTTATCAAATTTACCAGCAATTTCTGAGTGAAAAGTGTTTTTTTAAAACTAATCCTATGCTGTTTTTTCTATTTTTTCTTCTATTTTTCTATTTTCTATAGTGTCTCAGAAGAGATCTCAAACTGTGCTCAATGCTCATCTTAGTCCAAATTGACTTTATTAAAAGTTATGCATGTCAAAAAGAAAAAAAGAACACATATAATATATATATAATGTATGTAAATATATATATATATATATATATATATAATAACAGTTGTAGTTTATCTCTAATAGTTATTACAGATAAATTAAAAAAAAAAAAAAAAATAAAGAAGTATATATATTGTACTTGCAATGTCTAAAAATGTCTTTATTTTTTTCAATGCTGTTGTGTTGAAGTACTTTATATTTATAAATAAAAAAAGAGAGGACAGCATTTATTATGTAAATAAAATACTGTTTAATTCATAATGCTGAAATTTTAATTGATGGCAAATGTTATTACAAAGCACTAAAAGTCCTCATCTTCATTCTCTGTACTTGTTTCTATTTGTGTAATTGACTAGCAACTTCTAAGAGTAAATTGTTCTTGAAAGTATTTTTAAAATGCAGTTGTTATTTTTATACCTATTAAGGACAAAAATATCCTCAAGACCGTTAAGTAAATGAGACACTGTCTGATTCATGATACTGATAGAAGACTGTAATGGATGCCAAATGCAGGCTGTTATAAATAGTGTGCAGCACTAAAAAGTCCCCATTGACTCTCTGTGGTCTCCGACTGAATGGTGATTTTGTTAGAGGCCTTGCATGTGGCATCTCAGGCAATTTGTGTTGATGGCTCGGAAATTTGTTTTGCGTCCTAAATGTAAAACAAAAAGCACTGCACCAGGAAATAATGGATTTTCAGAGGAGGCTCTGCTGTGGCGTACAGTATGGCATTGTTACATCCAGCATTTCCATCTCAGGTTTTTCCAATTACCGCCTGCTCTGAAAGATGTCAGCGTTGTATACAGAAAACATGTTTCCACTAAAATCATGTTCTCTGCTGCCCCGAATGGAGTTGGCTGGCTCAGAACACAGCCGGCCTCCAGGGCTTTCCGCGGTCCGTTTTCCCACAGAGAAACAGAGCCTGACTGACAAATAACAGGGCCCAGCCGGCCCTCGGGCTGAGATAGGCCTCACGGTGGGTATCAGAATCGGGAGAGCCATGGAGATCGGGATCGGGACTCGCAGACGTCGATGGGAGAGCCACAATGTGGGCTGCTCTTCAAACACCCGTCTAATTTAGTCATATGACGCTGAGGGTAAATGTCCCAGACAACAATATGTCATTTTAATGTCATTACAGATGTTTTATTCACAGAGCTCTGCGGTCGGGGCAGGGATTGTGAGGACTGGGAGGGTTTTTCCATCCTTTTCTTTTACAATTAATTTCACATGTCGCAGTCTCTGTGTGCGGCCATGTCTTTTTAGTGTGAAGTAGCAGAATAATGTGCTCTGTACGCTCATGGTGACCTGCAAATGAAAGCAGACCGTGGCAGAGTTAAGAAAAGGACTGTTCTGTATCAGAGTTAGATACGCTGCGCACAGCTGAAATGTCAAATGTATGCGATTTGCTTGGTGTTGCGTTAAGTAAGTAATGCAATTTCATTCATTAAAAAACAACAACAGACAATAACGAAAAAATAGTAATAATATCATTTGAGAATTTTGGATCAATCAGTCCATCAGTTGTTATTGTCCAAAGAAATACAACGAAAATACATTTATAATAAATAATTCATATTACAGTTTTTCTCGATTGCTTAAACACATTTCTTGAAACTGTGCCTTATATTCTCACAACAGTAAACACAAATCCATAACATCTCACCCAATTTCCCAAACATCCTATTTTCAGGTCAAAATGA
>JAUMHQ010000058.1:19766357-19785861 GCA_032361165.1 Enteromius paludinosus
CAAAAGCTTCGTGCTGCAATGCATGCTGGGTACCAGCACAGTACAAACCCCACCCATGACTCCCAGCATGCATTGCACTTCTTTTCTCTAATGCTTTCAATTTGCTTATTTTTTTCCATCACTTTTTGTGAGTTTTAGCAGCAGGTTTTATAAGTTGATCTATTTATTTAGTTGATTGTCACCGTTCTTGAGATGCATACGCTGATTCTTAAGGTGTGTGTTTCTCCACATTAGAAACTTTTTTTTTCTTCCCCTCAATTGTTAATCGCTTGTTCATTATTTTGTTCTAGTGTATTACTACAATGCTTTAGTAAGAGATGAAACAACAAATGGAAAAAAAACTCAGAGTATAATATTTAATGATTGATGTGACGCTAACAAAAGAATTAAGACTTTGGCTTGTTTCTCTTTTTCTTTTGCCTTTACTAATTTATTTCATAACACATTGCTAGCAACCAAAAATATTTCATCTAAGATGTGTGTGAAGTCGGTTGTTTCTTGTGTTTCTCTTTCATTCCGTGATGTTTGTTAACAGCAGCTGTTCATCACTAATGCTCAATCATCACTTAATTCATCACATAAGTATCTCATTAACACTGATTCAGTCTTACTTTAACACTCTGTAGTGTGCACACAGTATGTGGTCATGAGGGTTTTGTTGTGGGGTTTAAAGGATTAATTTCCATGGTAGTATAACGGTAACATGCTGTAAAATAACGGTAGAGGACTGTAAATTAACAGTACCTTGCTGGCAGCCCTGCTGTTAGTTACTGTCTTTTACAGTGCAGATATGCGTTAGTGCGATTCATAGAATCAGAATTCAGTGTGAACAGAAATCGCGCGCACGCGTCTCTTTCAGATGTGAAACCTATGATTCGCAAATGATCTTGAACTTGCGCGCAAATAAATGGTTTGAGCTCTCAATTTATATCATTAACATATATGAACTATCCCCAATCATCAGAAAAGTAAACAGCAAGAACAGCTTATGTTTTCAAAAAATAAAAACAGTTTTGAAGAAAAAATTGAGATGAAACAATTATGAAATGGCAAACTGATTCAAAATAGAACAAAATACAAGTGGCCCTCAACAAAAATACCCATTCTGAGAAGCGGTGTGGGAGGGTATAATCTTACGAATGGTAGGCTAATAATACTGCATGTGTCATTTAGGTATGAATTAGATGCACTTTTGAGCTTGTGTACCTTAGGGTAAAGCCCAAGTGAGTACTTTCTACATTTTTTGGCCGGTTACCATAATAAGCTGTATTCACTGCAATGGTAAACCTACTTGTTTCCAATTTTGCTGTACATACACAGTTTGGACACTTGGTGGCAGCAGCGTCCTATCAAAGATAAAAAACCCTCTGAAGAAACAACTAAAAGGGCAGTCTACACCTTATAAAGCATCCGCAATGATACACTCTCATTACAGCACTACACACTCACAACACACTGTCCATCAAACTAATTCACGTGCTGAGCAATAACACTCAGAATCTGTCAAGTTAATATCCACACACACACACACACACACTACTCCAGGATAAAACACTACATTACCAGAACAAACAAACAAATAAATAAAACAAAACTATTACATCATATTGGAAATTGCACGTTGCTGTTTTGAAAAGCTTTAATGCATCACATTTTTGTGTTGAAATGTGTGATGAATATCAGACATTAGTGCACATGCACCGCAGATGGCATAACTGTCGAATGTGGAGATTTGTTGTGTCTGGCCTCAAATCACTGTGATGTGTTTCTGCATATTAAACTATAAAAGAGCACAAACCCTGAAATGAATACGCATGCATCTTTAGAACACAGTGCGCAATTTATTGTTATTCATATTTAGATTCAAATAATTCTGCAGCTTGTCTATTCATTGTTCTTATAATAAACTGTCGACAAAAACACAAATAAATGAAAGCTTCTGAACACTTCTTTGAAAGAGATCTCAGATTAGTTATTTTCTTTTAACCATAATACTTAATGTTTTAACAATAACTGCAACTATAATAATTTGGTAGGTCATATGGTTATAATAAACAGGCAAGAGAGCACACAAATCTTTGTAAGTGGTCTTAGGTTATTTGTGCTTTTTACTACAGTAACAATAACTGTAAATATTACATTTTTACCTAAATCAATAAAAAAGAATGAAAGCTTCTGAATACTTCTTTGCAAGAGATGCAATTAATTAATTATGACTTTACCATAACAGCAGTTTCTGCAATTAATGCATTTTGGCAGAAATGTAAGGTCATAATATACTATACTATGTACTATAAGTATAATATTTTTGCAGAAATGTATGATTACCAACAAAACATGAATTGCTTGATTGCTGTATAAACCACGTCTCAAATGCTTCTCCTAAAAATATTTGGATAAAATAAAACACTAAAAACTAACATAATTGCATGTGTTTGACTTCTGAGCACCATTAAGACATTCAGAAATACTGGTTACTGTGTGTCTTTTTTCAGGAGAAACATCTTAGAAGCCGGAGACTGTTGGTGCAGAAGTCTCAAGATATCAGAGACCTGATTTGTGATTTGTCCATGCCACGGGCCCACACACACCCTCCTACACACACACACCTCTCTGCTCTTTTAGCGTGGTCACGGCACTGGTTGTACTTTGTATCAGAAAGGATCATTACTGTAATAAGGCTTTTAGTAATGCAGGTTAGAACCTGTAATTGGCTTGAAAGGCACAAATGCACTCTGTTCTTTTCAGAAACCTGCTGGACTTCTCTGGAAGTTGCATTGTTTGTGTTCTGAGTAAAGAGAGAAATGGGGAAGTTACAATTACAGAGAGGCTGTTGTGATGAAGCGGGTCATGGAGGCAAACATTCACACAGACCTGATACTATACATGAACCAAACACACACTTTAACATACATGAGCAACACAGCAGATGCACAGAAAAGCAGTGAAGGACAGTTTGCAGTGCTGCTAACACAATAGATCTAGAAGTGTGACATAAGTGTGAATTTATTGTGATTTAAGTATCTAAACTGAATTTCACACATCTGAATCAATATCTCAGATACTGCAAACCTCATAGGACACAAACCCAAAAGCAGCTTCTCCTATAAGACAATTACAATTAAACAGTGATGGCTGTTAAGAAAAGAGAATCTGCGTGTAAAGACCAGAGAGACCAGTGTTATTTTTGTATCATACAGATATTTTTAAAACATTATATTCTATATATTTTTACATGATTGTATGTTTTTTTCTAAATTATTATTTTATGTTTAAATGTTGTTTTTTTGTCATTTTTATTATTTCCATGTTGTTGGCTCATGCACATTCTCTTTGACTCCTTTAGCTCATTATATATTAATTATATATGAAATAATATATTTCAATATTATTCATATACATTTTTTTTTAGAATATTTATTTAATATATATTTAATATATAATAATTTTATTATAATAATGCATATATTAAAAATAGATATATGACATGTTTTTCTTTTTCTACATTTGATTAAAAGTTGTTTTGTTTTTTTAATAATTTTAATTTTATATATATATTTTAAATATAGCTGCACAGTTTTCATTACTTTTGAGCAACTATCTCTATATCTATCTATCACTGTCTGTCTGTCTATAGACATTTTGTTATTTTTTTGCTTGAAAATTCCCTCTACAGAACAATTCTTCAACCCATACTTACGAGTCTTCATAACCACAAATTTTGCCAAGTACAATTTTTTATAAAAGATTAAAACTGTCAAATGCTGCATCAAGCTTGTTGTTTTGTTTTGAGGAGGAGGAGGAGGGGGGGGGGTGATTTTGTAAAACACATTGACACCTGTGCAGAATTCAGACATAATACCCAATGTACTCCTGTGCTTCAATCCATCCAAACAAAAGCCGATGCGGTGGAATATAAAATATTGCCTGGTGAATGTTCTGCTCTGCTGTTATTGCTCTGAGCCTCAGAAGCAGGATGAGGATGTGTGGCAGATCGAGTGGGCGTCTGCTGTTTGACTGATTCCAGCTCTTTAGCCCACTGTGTCTCCAGCTTTGCTGCTGTCAGAGCAAGGCCTCGACTCAGACGCCGTACCCTCTCAGACGGCCAGACAGGTGGGCTGTCAGGAGCTTCCTTATGTGCCTCAGCAGACTGCGTCAGCATCTGTTTTCATATGCCTTTTATTACAAAAAGATCAAGAATGGCAATGAAAAATAATAGCGGTGATTAAATATATGGTTACATTTCATATCGCAATTTATACACAAACTATGCATATTTTACAGTAAAAATATACTTTAAAAGACACCTTTTTAAAAAGAAACAGTGCATATGTTTATTTATTATTGTAAAAAAAAAAAAAAAATATATATATATATATATATATATATATATTACTTTGAATAAACATTAACTGAAATCATGTATGTAAACGTATAATGTATGTTAAATATATGTATGTTTAATTAAAATACTAATCTAAAACGGAAACATAAATAAAATATGTAGACATAAAAAACGAACCAAAAAGTACAATAAATTAAAAAAAGTAAAATGGAAAAAATAAAAACGTATTTAAAATATTAATTCATAATACTTTAAAGATAATTTAGTATTATAATATGATAATTTTAATAAACGCATAAGATATTTCCTCACTTAAAGATCATGATCAGTTTAGAGATTATTATTTAAAACAAGTGTCATGATTGATGAGAGGTAAGGCAGTTGAATCCATTTGCTGAGAGTTTATTGAATAAGACATAAACATAGACGTAGTACAGCAGGCAATGGCCAGGACCGGTAAACAGCAGTGTCAGTGATAAGGCAAGAGAACAAAACCAGAATACAGGCGTGAGGTCAATCGAGGAGCATACAGAGTCCAGTGAGTAATCAGGCAAACGGAGTAGTCAGTAAACAGGCGAGGTCGGCAACAGTAAATCCAAAATACAAACAAAGACAGGGAAACACGGAAAAATGCTTACAATGGAGGGACAAGCCACACACAATGATCAGCGGGAATACAGGGAATTCTGGGGTAACTATGGAAACACATGAGATGGGTGGAGAACATATCAGTAACCATGAAAAAAACATGAGGTGGGTGGAGACGAGAGATCACAGGTGATTAGTCCATGGGGAAAACATACATGACAAACAAGGGACTGGAGTGCCATCGCAGTCCCGACTGGGTGTTACAACAAGAAACAACTTACTGAGAATAAACAGTTCTCAAAAATAAGTCTACATTTTTCCCCCAGAAAATACGATAACATCTAAATTAACTAATTTGATTAAACTACAAAAATATTACATAGATGACTAAATTGATGTGACAACATTAGATTGCCAAGTAATTACTCTGAAAACAGAAAACAAACAATCAAACAAACAAAAAAGGATTCCTTTTCAGAGAATATATCTTGTTTTCTTTTTATTATTATTAAAAATTACTTCTTTATTCTTGTGATAAAATTCAGTAAAAATCTTAAAAACAACGCATGCCACTTTAGATTAAAATGGCAAATACATGTGCAAATATGCAAACATCCCCTCCAGTGTTTGCTTATTTATTTTTGATCATCACCAAAATAGGTCTTTAATATTATTATTATTCCTGCTAACGTGTAATAACAGTAACAAAGAAAGAACATTTCCATTGCTGTAGTAGAATGTAATATTTTAGTTTATATATCAATTGTTTTCTTAAAATGGAGGGGTTATTGAAAGGTCATTTTGGCATTCTAAGCGAGTCTATTTGACACGCTCCTCGAGCACATTTGGTATTCATTCTGAAGGCTTCTATCCTCTCTCGAGCCCATTAATTCCAGCTTAACCGAATTTGTCGTCTGGTCAATCTGACACCTGCGTCGCTCCATCAGAGCCCCCGAGATAAGACTGATCGACGGTCCGGCCCGACTGATGCATGTTCACATCCGCCGTACTGACAAATTACACTTGCAGTCAGTCAATATCTTTGAGAGCCATTGGACATAATGCAAAATTCATGACGGCGCTATACATAGAGCCAGACCAGAGGAGGTCAGTTATGATTTGATGTCAGGACAGAATTTCCTGACACTCCCATTCTGAAGAGCCCATTTAGAAAATTTACATTATTGAATATAGTAAAGAAGACATCCCGCTATGTGAGCGCTTTAGAGCGTCTGCAAAACTCTCGGGAGAATACATTATTGAGCCGCTTAGAAGTGAAAGATTTACCTTCAGATTCGCTTTATCCGTGTCCCATGATACTCGGCTGCTTAGACAGCGCTTTGTTCTGTCTGATGTGATTCTGTGAATGGAGTTAACAGACATTTGTCTATCCAGATGGGAATTGTTACTTCAAATCACAGTTAAATGGACCAGAGGGACGGTCTTATCTCACGTCTTTGTAATGGAATGGAAGTTTTACAGTGTTTGTTGGAGGGAAGCGAGCCGAACGGGACTCTCGTATAATAACCGCTACTTTTTTATCAAGCTGTAATTGCTGGCCATTTCTCCTGTAGGATTACTGATGATCGGCACAGATGTAATCTTAAATGTTTTGTAAAACGGGGGGAAATCTGAAGAGGTGATTTTTTTTTCTTCTGTAAGTTTAAATAGAGCTCCCTCAACAACAACCCAGTATGATTTTACTTTTTCATTGGCTTTTAGATTATTGCAGAAAACAAGCTTCCAAACTTAATGAAGTCGGATGCAATAAGTTTCGTCTTCTGTACATCTGTCAGGATCAGCACGGTATTAATCTGAACTGAAGCAACATTAACTCAAGCTGAATGATTACTGTAGGCCTATATACTTGTACCTCATTAACACTACAAGTGAACCAGTTCTGATTTTCCTCTCCCATGAGGCACAGATCGGATACGGCAAACTAAAGTGAACAGGAAAAAGGGACATGGATCCTGATATTGTCCAATAAGTTTCCGGCCTCATTCATATGTGGAAATAAATCACTTATCAATTGGATATGTGCATTAATGTCTGTTATGTAAGCAGACAGATTGGACAGATTGCTTGACTACAAACAGAACAAGACTGTGAAATAACTAGTTAGCAGATGAGTTTACCTTTTCACTGTAATGATGTTTAATGAACCTCTATGGTCTCATCTAGTATTCTTTTTTTAAAGACACTTATGATAAAGTTATGTCATAGAATCAATCACTAAAATACCTTGAGCTTTTGTTTATTTCAGACCTTATTTCAGGCATTTAACACACACACACACACACACACACACACACACACACAGACATGTTGGTTTTTGTGATATATGGGGGCTCTCCATAGGTGTAATGGTTTTTATACTGTACAAACTGTATGTGGTATTGCCAACACCTACATATTGTAATACCTATGTCATACCCATGTCATTATACAAATTTGTGTCCTCAAACCACATAAACCCGCACACACACCCACACATAAATAAATAAATAAATTACTACAAGATGATTGTTTTTGATGATTGAGCCCACCTCAGACACTGCTACAAGACTTAACAGCAACAAAACATGAACAAGAAACACTGAATGATTGTTTTTCTATTAACTAACATTAAGACAGATTAATACATGTATTGTTCCATGTTGGTTTTTATATCACGCACAAAGTTTATGGGCATAGTCCAAGTCTATTTCTCAGTTTTTTGTGTGTCTCTGTCACAGAACTATAGAGCCGTATACTGGTGTGGCATGTGTACGTCGTTTTGTGTTGGTTTAAATACTAACGTCAATCTGCACTGAGATGAGCTGTATGCAGTGCTGCAGAAATAACAATGACTTGAAGTCACAAATACTGAATCTGTGGTGGTTTTAAATCATAAATCATCCATTTGATCATCCCGAACAGCTTGTCACAGGAACACTGGCTAAAGAAATGATGTAAGCTTGTCTAGAGATCTCTTTGTACCAGGGGCAGGCAAGAAGAGCATTTAAGACAACTGTGAGATTTTCCCATTTCAGTTTCAAAATGCAAATGGATCATTTCATAAAGAAATGAGCTAAAAGCATTGCTGTATCTTATCAAAAGCAAAAATGGAGAAAAAAAAAAAAAGATCATAATTGAGAACTATTACCTGCATGGGCTTCTTGAATTGAGCTTGTGAATGATTATCGTTGACGTCAAAGCTGGAAGGACACAAATGTTGTTTTTTGCTCAACTCTTCTACTGGGCTATGCATTAAATCATTATAAATGGCACATAAAATCATTTCACCCGTGATATCATGACAGATCACACAAACCACGTGTGAAGTCAGCATGTCACCTTCAAACAAAAAAAAAATATTGCATTTACACCATCCAAAGCTTCTCCTGGCATTGGACTGACATGAAGTTTAGTTCACCAACCCACCCTATCCTGTCCAAGGTTAACACATCGGAGCTGATTCATGTGTGTTCATTGTGCTTTCATGCAGTGTGGGAGCATGTATGACAACACTAAAGGACTTGTAGAAGATTAAGATTGAATGGAGGACACAGTTAAAGATCCAACTTGGCGAAGGTCAGAACATAGACATTTGCAATTATAGTACACTTGCTCAGAGAAATAAGAGAAAAAACCAAAGCAGCAAAACAAGGCCTTCACATGTTGTCACGCTCAGTAACCAACAGGCAAGAAGGGTAAAGTATAACAGGTATTGTTATTTATCTCACAGAAGTTCAAACATCACAACAGGATCAAGCAGGTGAGTATCTTGCAGGGTGCAGCGGGTATCAGCCCGTAGAGTTCGGGCAGGTAAGTTTCGCGACCGGCAGAACAGGTAAGTATCTCAGCGAAAGGGGTATACTCAGTCTATTGCAGCTAACACATTCGTTGGTCCCGGTGAACAGGTATGTGATCCAGGCAGATAGGCAGGTAGACAGGCAGACAGGAGTTCAAAATGAGGTTTCCAACCTTGAGCTCAGCCATCGAATGCATGGCTGAGCGATCTTTTGAGGAGAACAGATGATTGAGCGCAGGTGTTAGTAGTCCGGTGATTGTGAGCGGGTGACTGGTGCTGCTTCAGGTGTGGGTGACTGATCCAGGAACCGGTGAACGTTAACGTTTATAACTGTACTAATATTTTATATACGTTCTCATTACATTGAGAGAAAACGTTTTATATCAACATTTTCGGAATGTCCTGTATGATGCTATTTATACTTGATAAATATTTTCTTAATGCTGAGAGAAAATGTTCTTAGAACAGCATTCTAGGAAAGTCTTTGATGTAATTGGTACTTGAACATTCCTTCTTAACCTGTAAATGACATTCTAATCACAAGAAGAAAACTGTAAATCTTCCCAGAATTATAAAAATAAACATTAAAAAAGCATTATTTAGAGGAGAATTCGATAGTGGAGGAAACAGCAGAGGCAGAAGGAGAATTCATATACAGTATTTTTACTGGAGGAAAGAAATAACTTACATTTTTTAAGTATAATTAGATCAGTTGCACAAGTTACAAATATAAATAGTTAATAAACTAGTTGTTTAGTTTAGGTTTAGGGAGAATATGGTTATACAAATGTGCTTTATAAGTACAAATAAACAGCCAACAGGCTAATAAGCAACTAGTTAATAGTGACAATTGATCCTGTAACAACTGACAATTGTTCTCTGCATTAGTAATTCCATTTTAGGTTAGGATTAGGGTAAGAAGCACAAGTAGACATAACTCCAAAGTTACATACAGTCATTAAAAATATCAGCAGATATGTAAGCAAACTAATACTCCACTAGTGTTTACTAATGGACTTTCAAAATAAGTGTTCTGGCTCTCTATGCCCTTGAAATACAGCGTTTCCATAGAAAATGAATGGATTCCAGTGTAAACTCCACTGTGCAGATGCTCTATGAGTGATCAAAGCTGTCAGTTCTCTGTCAGTGCAGGCGGTCGCTGACCGTGATGAATTGTGGCCACCCTTGATCATGCGTTTTGAGCCTGTGAACACACACACACACACACACACACGGGCCCCGGGGTTCTCTGAGATCGTTTAAGAGAAGACCTTCCTATTCAATTAAATCATAATTAAAATGAATAGACTCCCCAAGCATAGGAACATTGCGTAGATGATAATGATGAAACAGATCTTTTAGACAGAGGAGAAAAGGGCAAAACACATATAATCACACTTGAATTAAATGAAAGTATTAAAGGTGTGCATTATTTATGAATGAATGTAAGGTATCACATAAGTGTAGGCTATTAGAAAAAGAACTCTTTCCCAGCCAGCCACCACCAGCTTTTTTGCAGATTTTCACTAAATTTTCATGACCACCAGAATATATGAATACATGAACATGCAAATACATTACATTAATTTATCAGTTTTTTATGTAAAAAAAAAAATTACAAATTCAGTTATATATATATATATATATATATATAACCAGATTGTATTGTTCTAATATTAGTTTAGATATTTTCTAATGTAATTATTATTTTAATTTAGAAAACAAGAAACAATGGTAATGGCCAGGAACACTGGTAAAACAATAAAATCCAGCTAAAACATAGCCAAAATAGCCAAAAATTATTCTAAATAATTACAATGGAAAAATATGAATCTGTTGTTGTAATAAAAATGCAACATAAAAATGCCTGTATGAAGTGACTCCAATGAGCTCAACTTCATCTCGGTCTACATAAACCGGCAAATCCCAAGGTTAGAATGAGAGCACGGATGACTATAAATCAGCCGAATTTACATTAATTCAATTATCTGACCTGAAGCGTTAAACATGTTTATCCATCATGAGACAAACTCGAATTCCCTTCTCGTTTCAATTCAATTTCACTTTTCAATTGGAAAACATCACCTTGCAGCGCCATAGGTGTGCAGGACACAAAACCAGGATCACTGCATTTTAATAATTCAGCACAGTGTTGAATAACAAAAAAGAGAGAATATTTACTAGAAAATGATGACAGCTTGCATGGATCCTGTTTTAAAATCAGGTGCGCTCTTAAACTCAAAGAGCAAGCCGAGGCAGCCGTTCCCTCTCGAGTACGTTTGACAGCAGACAAGAAAAAACACAAACAGCTCCTCTTTTTTTTTTTTCTTATACCTGTTTTGACTCTATAGATGGCTCTGCCCGATATGCAAATTGCAGCTATGTCTGAGGAATCACTTTGAAAGATAATTGAAGTGCTCCTCTGGGTCGATACAGTTCACCGATCACATAAGCAGCTTGAAACAAAACTATATTTTCCATGGATCCCTGAACACTTGAGGGCGGATGATTGTTTGATATGTCCTGATAGATAGAGTCCCCCAGTTCATGTTCAGGGAAAAGCAGGAAACTAGTTTTCTTATACAAGCGACAGGAAGTGTATAAAAACAATAGCCGTTACCTTACATTAGAGCCCAGATGAACCACAGTTATCAGCTTGTATGAAGATAAAGAAGATAATGAAGCAGTTTTACAAAACGATTAAATTCAAGCAACTTTCTCAAAACTAATTAAACAATCAAACCATGATCTGCTATTTGTTATTGCAAAACCTTCTTATTCCAATGTAAAAAAAAAGTTAGTAGAAAAATAGAAAAGGTAGATTATCTTCTGCCAATATAATGCCTTTATGGGCAAGCCATTGGTGGGGAAAACAATGCATAATGTAACTTTTAATATAGATTTCTTAAGTGTGGAGTGCAGTTTATTGATTAAAAACAATGCATACTACAAGAAGGGTAATTCATATTTTTGTTCAATTTCTTAGAAAAGAAAGACAATGTTTTTAAATGGATAAACAAATCAAATGGCAGATTTTTAGTGTTCTTTTGGAAACTGCAGTGATACAGTATGTGCTTGTTGGTACGTATTTCGTGCCTCACTAAAAAGTGCACCCAGGTATGTTAATGCCAAGAGACCAGGTAGAAAAAGCTCTGCATGTTGATCCACAAGTCTCCACAGTAAAACAAGTACACAAGACTTTTTGCTGACAGTCTGCTTATGCGAGACTAAACATGACCCAAGACTTACAATGACGATGTTTGCTCCTTTTCCAATGTAATGCAATTCATACAGGAATACAGAGCAGCATTATTATGCATAATCATTTATTAAAAGTGCCATAATGCATAATTCACATCTACAAATGTTTTCTCTGTCGCATAATAGAACGTGTCTCACAATAACAAACAGCTCTGAGTTCAGAGACGCACAGCTTCCCCAAAATAGCTTCCTCTAAAGTGTGGCCTACCTTTTGGTATGTAGTTTCTCTCTGTGTGGCGGCTAAAGATGTTTGGTAGCAGGACAGGAGCGTGCTTTGCTATACACAACTGCGAGGCCTGCTGAAGACCGGCCTGCCGGATAAGTGGTCTCAATGGGACCAGGTTGAGCTCGTTCCCGTTCTCTCTGATGAGTGCTCAGGTTGTGCGGTCTGGTCCCGGGACGCCTGGGGGATTCCCTGATGGATGCTCTGGAATCCTTTGCGACGCCAAAAACGTGTATTCAGAAGTCCAAGTGCCACGTTCTTCACATGCATGGACGTGGGACTTTGTTTGGAGAAAGTGTAGCTTCCTAGATTAGATCGCTCAAGGGTTTGTTGTAGTGCAAATGGTTGTAAATGAGACAGGAACATGTCTTGGCTACTTTCTTCTAGACCTCTGAGATTCGGGCCTAAAATAAATGCTGCAATTTCCTGTGTTGTCACAGACCTGCATTCTGAGCTAAAGTAAGGCTTCCAGCCCTTGTATGTGTGCTGCGTTTATGTCAACTTCTCAGCTGTTTGCCATGCAATAGCTCAAGAGACCAGAGAAGTGCTAGTTACTCACAGAAACAATGCAATGTGTGTTAAATCCATTTAAAAAAAGTTACATAGTAGTTGGTGTGCAGCTATGAAATCACAATTGTCTTTTAAGGGGCTTATTTGTGTGGTAAAAAAAACTAATACATTTGTCTGCAACCGATTCTGTATTAAAAAAATGTATTTGTAGCATGCAAAAGCTTTGGCATTTTGTTAATACTTGTGTGATTCAAGCCAAACCTGGAGTTAACCAACTTAACCAGCAGGACTTGACTGGAGGGTCAAGACAGCTTGGAGACTCAGTTCATTTTATTATTGTTTTGTCATTTAGATTTAGAATTTAGATCATTCAATATGCTTCAACTTCAACATTTGGATACTAACTACTTGCATGATGCTACACTGCATTCAAAATCTACTTCTTGTGTGAAAGTTAACTAGGTTAACATTTTTAACATAAAACTTGTAATTTAGAATTTAAAACATGGATTTCTAAATGCTTTATCAATAATAATAATAATAATAATAATAGTAATAATAATTTATTTGTTGTTTGTTTGCATTAAGAACAACTTGTGAAGTTAACTAGCGTGAGAGCAAAAAAAAAAACATGAAAGATAAATCTCTCTCGTGTAATTCCTGTCATTGATTCTAAAAACCAATCCATTTTTATATCTTGCATTTCATATAGAATATGCAAGATCTATCTAGGTAGATAATCAGGGCCGGCCCGTGGCATGGGCACGTAGGCAGTATAGGCAAATGCTAAGGCCGCCAGAAGGCGCCAGAAATTGAGAAAGAAAAAACGTGTCACTTCCACTTAAAACTAGTTGGTATTATAACTTCAGAAAAGAATGAGATCACATTAATTTAACTGCATAGCAAAGCCTACTAAGTAGAAGTAGCAATAATAATAATAACATAGCCTAAAACGCCCCCCTCCCCTTTTCTGAACAATCAGACTTTACCTGCTACATGATGAGTCAACAAGCTCAACATGTCAAAATGTCCCAAACTGTCTGGTGCCCAGGGGAGGAAAAAAAGAAAAGAAGAGGAGGAAAAATGCGACAAAGACAGGTGTAATGTTACGGTAAAGATAATGTTAATTATATTATTTTGCTGTTTTTCTGAGCGATGACTGATAACAAAATTGGCTTGTGCGTTTGGTCGCATAAGACTTGCATTTAAAAGTAGACACTTCAAGCTTTCTATAGATATATTTCTCATGTCTGTGTGTCATGTTTCGCGGAGTTTCAGTTCATTTTAGTGACGCGTTTCTGAAACAGTCGCGGAGAGAAAGAAAAAACAGTTTATTTTCCTTAGCTAAAAAAAAAAAAGACATGACCGTCAACTTCATGGTTTGCTAATCAATAAATAGCTAGCACTATCCATTAGCGCTATCAGCTAATGTTATGGAAGGGTCTAGTAGTTTGGGAAAATAGTAGCGTAACTTCCTCAGGCAAATGCTTGTTTCTTTAATATCTTATAAAAGCTTATACAGTGCCATATTTATATTGTATTTAATGTCAGTTGTTTACACTTTGGATTTATATTGTGTTGCATATTGTAACGACCTGGCAATCAGTGCTGGCAGCCGGGTGCATTATGGGTATTTCTTTAGAGTTTACTTATTTTTGTTATTCATTCAAGCAAGACAGTTGGGTTTTTATATTAGTGATGTTATTTGTGTTCAAGTTAGTTTGGGTGAGTTTTGTTCATTTGCAGCTCTGTTATAAAAAAGTGTAACTGTTACCATCATGGAGAGAGATGTGTAGGGGAGGGACTTGTTGATATTGCCTTTCATGAGGAAGTACTTTCTTTGTGATTAAATATTAGATGATAGCAGTCAGTACAGTTTCCTGTCAGGTTTTCTGACTGTGCATCTGTATAAGGAGTCACTCGGTGTTGTGCAGTGTTAGGGACATGAGTGCTTTGCATGTTTTATTACTCAAGTTAAGGCACTTGTAGGTGCTAGTACCCTACTGGCAAGTAGTTAGGGAAAAGTTTTATACAACAGCTTAGCTCCAGTTCGCCAACGTCTTAAAGAACAACAGCCATTCTTCAAAATGTTCAGTTAATATTTTTGTATTAGTTTCTTTTGAAGTATTTTCAATGTGCAATTGCTTTATTTAAATAATGCAATTAAATAATAATTAAATAATGTCCAAGACAAAGCTATGAAGTTTATAAGAGTATATGTACACTAGCAGGAATTTACTGCGATGCAACGGGGCCGCCACCTGAAATCTTGCCTAGGGCGCCAAATTGGTGAGGGCCAGGCCTGTGGATAATTTTAAATTATGCAAAAAAGCAATATCAATTATTATTTGTAAAGAGTTTCACATCTTTATGTCATGTTGTGCATTAACGGATGTTAAAGTGGATCTCAGTGTGTCTCAAAAACAACATCAAATTTTCCATTGTAGTGCCATCACAGTGCCAGATGTTGGATATTTTTATTTAATTTGACACTAAAATACATCACAACCTATCATTATTTGAGACAGACAGTCAAAAGATGCTAATTTACTCAATCTCAACCATAGAAGTTCCATTTTGAACCAAACAGATTTTACAGAAGCGTTTCAAGGTCTGCAGAAAGCTTTTTACTCTCCAGTTTCTTTGAAAGCCATCTATGTGCTGGTGCTTTAAAAAATTCACAAACCAATACATCAGTAGCAGTCAAAGTCAGGCCTGTGGGCCAAACCCGGCCCCCCACGAGCTTATCAGTGGCCCCCTACCATAATCCAGGCTTCTTTTGAGGATTCAGACAACAAACCAATGCTCTAGCTCAGCACACAAGAGCATTTTGAGGATTGTTCAAGTAATATTTCACCCAGATAGCTCACCCTGAGGAAATCCAAGATGTAGATCTTGTTTCTTTATCAGAACTTATTTGGAGATTCACTTGCACTTGCAACAAATGCTCTGCAGTGAATGGGTGCCATCATAATGAGTCCAAACAGCTGATAAAAACATCACAAAAATCCACACTCCAGTCCATCGTGTAACATCATGTGAAGCCAAAAGCTGAGTGTGTGGAAGAAACAAATCTGTTATCTCTCACAGCAAAATCCAACTATACATTGCCCTCCAAAAGTTTGGAAACACACCTAGCAACATGTGCTTTTGGATGATATCAGCATTAATCCTTAACTTTGATTACATAACAATGGCAATACATACATGTCACAGTTGAGCTACTACAGGAAGAACTTGAAACATCTTTGGGCCATCCTTCAGGAGGCTTGGAGTAATATATCAAGCCAGTGTTTGAATAAACAATTTATAAACGGTTTATGTAATAAAATAATTTTTTTTAGTTTGTGCTGTCTCTTATCACTGCAAAATTATCACAAATTATGTGTCCAAAACCCCACTTTTCCAGGGCGTTTCCATACTCTTTGAACTCTTTGACTGTTTTGGCTCTTTGATCTGTGTAATTTCTCTCCTGATTCAGATGAAATTACTTTTTCCACTCAATAAAGCAATGTTATGGATTCATATTCTTGCTAAAAAGAACTCTTTGAATTTAAAATGCCCTAATAAAGGATATCTTTCTTGCAACATGCAGCTTCACAAGACATAAATAAATGGACTGGACTGATGCAGATTACTTGTGGATGTTTTTATCAGCAGTTTGGACTCATTCTGACGGCACCCATTCACTGCAGAGAATCCGTTGGCGAGCATGTAATGCAATGCTACATTTCTCCAAATCTGATGAAGAAACACTCCTTTACATCTTGGATAGCCTGATGGTGAATAAATTATGAACCTGTCCAAACAACCATTTCTAAATAATTCCACCCAATTACCACGAGAGCACCATCCCTACTGTACAGATGAATTTGCTTATGTTCTTTAAATAGCAAAAGAAAAGCTTTTCTTCCAGCAAAAGCCAAGGGTAAGCATGACACGCTTTGGGAAAATGGTTCTCCAGTTTCAATAGCAGCTCACCAAGCAGAAACTGATTTAATAAAGTTACTGATGTGAGAAATTTAACTACCTTTGGAGTGCAGCTCTGTTTACTTGAGTTCATACATTGCTGGATCTGAAGTGTGGCTCTCGGGATGAGATCACAAGGGAAGTTTCATTAGAATTACATTATTTAGGAAACTGAAGCCATATGGTTCATATTTAGTCCACTGATATCACATATAATACTGTTTTAGTTCATTTCATTTGAACAACTTAGCATCCAAGACACTGAGTTAAACTCTATCCTAAACTTCTAGTTATCTTAAACTATGCACTTTGAGTGTTTTCACAGCATCAGCTCGTGTTTTTTTGTTCATATAGAGTTGCATGAACACTAATTGGGGAAGGTGAGTCCATTCATTGGCTAAATAATTGTAAGAACATTAATTGATTTGCCTAATTCATAACCTGTGATGGTTTTCTCAGCAGTTAGAGGCTGATTTCGCGTCTGGCAGTTCATTATAAAGATCATTGGCTTCTTGCTTTTTGTAACTCCGCAATTAATCACATCAGTGCCTAATTACAATGCTAATTGATGTGTAAAATCACGACTCATTTCACTCACAGGGAGCTTTAGATTGCCCATAATTTAAATTAATCATATTTATATTTCTAGGCGTTAAGTAGTATTAAAAGACCAACGAGAGAGAAACACATCTTGTTAGTTTGCAATGAATTTTCATCAAAAAAGAAAGAAAGAAAGAAAATGTACACATACATATATATATATATATATATATATATATACACATGAACAGTTAAAAATAGAAGCACAATTTCAAATATTTGCAGATAATAAAAGTCTTTTTTTAAATACAATTTTGTCATTGTTCTCACAAGAATGCATGTGCGCTTTTGTCAATAGCTAAGGTAAAATTCCAGCAATCTTTTACCCATTATAAAACATTTCTCCTTCATCAAGACAAGGAAAGTGCAATAAAAGTATCCAGTGAAGTGTTTAGCTCGCCTCCTTTCAGAGCTGAATGATTAAAAGTTTACGAATCAGCCGAAGCGATAGAAAACCCAGTGGAGCTCGTGATCTCACGGAAGATTGAATTCCATATCAATCTGAACTAGGGTTCACAGACGTGTGAATAGCAGAGCGGTTTTGGATCCTGCTACAGCTCTATATTTTTGTCCTCATTCTACGGGACTAATAACTTCCCAAAATGTTCACAAATGGGGGAAAAATTGGAAAAGTTAACAAAGTGTCAGGCTTGAGATGATGTCATCATTCCTTGTATTTCTTGTAACAAACACAATCACAGCTAAAACACAAAAAGCTCTATAAGCTATGTAAAAATGTAGATTTTTGTGCTAATGTTTGGAGAACATTATTAACTCTTTACCCACCAATATTTTTAGTTATTATTATTATTATTATTTAAAAGCTACTGCTAACAATTTTGTTTATTTTCTTAAACCTTTCTTGGTGCACAGAATATTTTTGTTTTATGAATATCTGAACATGGAATGTGCAGAAAAAAACATAAGGGAGTTAACCTTGCTTTTCTTTTCTTTTTGTTTTTATTAAATTTTTTTTTTAGTAAAAACATGGTCAATTTTAGTAAGGGACACCCCCACAGCTTCAAAGCTTCCTAAACCACTTCCGACTTGTCATTTTATTTGCCTTGATTTCTATGCTGTTTAATGTTTAACAATCACATCATTTTATACCTACACATATATTTCAAACACATGCATCTGCTTACATACGCCCTCACTTTGTTTCTGCTTCTTATTCAGCATGCTTTGATCCGGAGATTCCGTGCTCTTTCTGAAGATGTGTAATAGTGCCTCCTGCGGTATAGAAATGAAAAACACAGGAAACTGGAAAATCCCATCCCAGATTTAAATACTTTAAATAAATGTGCTAATAAAGTTACTGAAATAACTTTGAAAGAACATTCCCTGTTAGCTGGGATATAGAGCACTCCTGGTAAAAGAAAACAAGGGTCGATGACCTACAGACCATTACAACAGGGTTTTGATAAGAATTCATTTCAAATTACCATGCGCGTAATGACGGAGAACGAGATTGCCCTGAGACTGTGATTAGAGGAGCCTTGATGAGATGATAAAAGAGAAATTCAATCTTAATTAACAGAGGCCCCTTCATTAGTTCCATTAGTTCCTTTTTTAGTTCCATCTCATTTTGATGCTTAAACAACACGGAGAGTCCGCCCCATAATTGCATCAACTAATATCTTCAGAAGCACTTCTGCATTTCTGTATTTTTAGCTTGCCGCTTTTTGCTAGTTAGCTTTTTTAATGAATATGTGTTTTGCTAATGTGATTATTCCAGATAATGAAATGCATTATCGAGTATATGTTACTGTTAGTGGCTTGGTTTATGCGACACCCTCATTTAATGGGAGCTTTCATGTCAGCAACACATTGTCATGTTAATTGTGTTATGCTAATACAAGCACGGTCTCCAAACAAACATTCTGTGGGCCTTTTTATAGTAAAGCAAAAACAGATTTATGCTTTTATTCAGTTTGAACATATTTACATACATTCTCACATGTCAGGTAGCAAAGTCCCTGTAGTCTTTGTCTGCAGTCTAATTACTGATATACAGTGTTTGGTTGTTATTGTTCATGTGAAAGTGAATGCATGATAGGAATGGTCACTTACTATCTACTCCACATGACAACAATGTACAGTAATTAAAATGCATATATTTTCATGAAGGATCTATATATATTGTGGCGCTGAGGCTGTTTGTTCCCCTTAATTAAATGTGTTCCACCTTTATTATTTACCATTGGGGGGG
>JAUMHQ010000058.1:19812104-19823065 GCA_032361165.1 Enteromius paludinosus
AGTAGAGGACCTAGGACAGATCCTTGTGGCACTCCATACTTTACTGGTGATAACTGCGATGACTCCCCATTTAAATATACAAAGTGGTAGCGATCAGAAAGGTATGATCTAAACCATCGTAAAGCCTGCCCTTGGATACCTGCATAATGTTGTTGTCGATCTATTTGTATGTCATGATGTCGAATGCAGCACTAAGATCACTAAGATACCTAAATGTATAATTACACTGAATCAAGAACATATTAAAATAAAGTGTATCCAAATACAAATCCACTAAATATTTACTGTGTTTAACAAGTGACAACTAGCCCGGGGCTAAAAAAAAAAAACAGCACTTGAGGTCAGTCTGTGTCTCTCAGATCACAGATGATGTAGACATCATGTCTGTAACCATGGCAACATGGCAATCCACACAGGAATGAACACGTCCACACATAGATGACAGCAGCTGAAGCTGGATCGATTTGATCCATATCTGCGGCAGTATTCGCTCTTCTGATTAGATTTCTTTCACTGAGGAGGTCAAATATTGGCACAGTCGTCCGTCTTTCAGGCTTTGGATGGCCGTGTGGATTTTCTGGGTCTTTTTCTGCAGTCAGATTCTCCTGGGATTCTCAGCTCAAACAGAGTCATTATCTTTATGTCATTACTGGAGACGAGATGCTGCTGTTTGAATCATCGTCTGGGTTTTGGGGTCATTCTGACACTCAGTTGTTCGATTTAGATGTTCTCTGTTTGAATTAAGTTAATTAAAACTTTAATAAAACAGTGAGCTGACAAAGCAAACATCAGTAAAGTACTGAATAATGTTTGAATAGTTTGCCAAAGTGAAAATGCAACAACAGGTCAAGAGGACCGTGTCAGTCGTGCTGAAAAATGCACAAAAACACTATATGTACTGTATAAACTATATTATTTATACAGTATATGCGTTTCTTTCTTTCTTTCTTTCTTTCACATTTATTTTGTTTTTTTATTCATTATACATATATATAGATATAGGCCAAATTTGTAATATTTCTAAAAGATGTTTCTTCTGTTCATTCAAAACTTTTACCATTTAAAATAATGGGTTTCTATTTTGAATATACTTTAAAATATAATTTATTTTGTGATGCAAAGCTGAATTTCCATCAGTCAATACTCACACAGTGTCCGAGCTCTTTCTTGAGAAGTGGACTCTAACCAATCTCAGCAACCTATTGTTACTTACCTGTTGAACTTACCTCTCCTCGTTTGCTCCTAGATCCTCTGTGTTTCTCCAGATCCCAAGTATTTCCCTCCTCGTCTCTCCAGCGTCTGTGGTGTGTGGTTGTGGTCTTCATTGTGTCTTTGTCTCCGTCTAGTGTGATCATCTCATCCTCCGCTCACCCTGCAACAAAGATATCAACAATCATCATTCTGCATAAGTGTTCCAGTCAATTTTATCTCTGAGTTACTCTCCTGTCATTCTCTCCTCTGCTACTGTTTGAACTCATTGTTAATAAACAACTGTTGATTTGAGCTTACCACCTGTGTCCCATCCGCTTCGTAACAGAAGCTCGGACCAAGACCGAAATTAACATCATGAGTCTTCTGATCCATTCCAGACACTCGTGGATGAGCTTTGCCAAGCTTTGCTTGCCACACCACCACCACCAATGGCACCTGATCCACCCCGAAACCTCTGCACCCAACCCGGAGTAAACAACGCTTCTTCGCCTCCCACTATCACATGTCCCATGGTCCGATCGACGCCCTTCTCTGGCGGGAGACAGCAAGAGGTTTTTGCTACAGTGTTCCATCACCTTCGCTACCTACCCCAATGTGTATATTAATGATCGGTTATGTTATCTCCTGTCTCTCAGGAACAGCGCTCAGATTGGAGTCAGGCGGGCCCGGCTGTCAGCTCATATGTGGCTTTTTCACAACATTTCATGGAAGTGTTTGGACGCACAAATGTAGAGACATGTGCACCTATTCACCTACGAGTTGGCCAGTGTCATAAGGAGGAGATTCGGTTCTTGGTTCTGGAGGGCTCTACCATCGACGTGGTCCTAGGGCGTCTGTGGCTGGCGTGATCCCATCCTCTCTTGGGGCACAGGTGAAATCCTTAAGTGGGGTCTCCAATGTTGGCCTTAGTGCTTTACCTCTTCGCACTCCAGCTTCTCTCACACTATGCTCGACTTCCATTGAGAGCCCTTTAGAGAATCAGTCCGTTGAATACCTCCTTGTTATGCTTCATTCCAAGAGGTCTTCTGCCTCAAGAGAGCTGCCCGCCTGCCACCACATCGGCCATGGGACTGTGCCATCGATCTGCTGCCGGCTGCCCCAGTGCCCCATGGTAAAAATTTATCCATTATCCATCCCGGAAGCTAAAGCCATGGATGAATACATCCGGGAAGCCCTTGCTCAAAGTTACATCCGTCCCTCTACATCCCATGCTGCTTCAAGGTTTTTCTTCGTCGCCAAAAAAGATGGTGGGTTGCGTCGGTGCATAGACTACCGTGCACTTAACCAGGCACACTAACTGTACTATTCAAGTATCCACTTCCACTCGTCCCCGCAGCCCTGGAGAAGTTACGTGGAGCCGAAGTCTTTACCAAGCTTGACCTGAAAAGTGCATATAACCTCATCAGAAACCGCGAAGGGTACAAGTGGAAGACAGCTTTCATCACCCCTACCGGCCATTATGAATATCTCGTGATACCTTATGGATTAGTCAACGCACCTTCCATCTTCCAAAACTTCATGCACAAGATCTTCCGTGACTACCTCCATCAGTTCCTAGTTATTAGACGACATTCTCATCTTCTCCTCCAACATCCATGAACATCACCAACATGTCAGTGAAGTCCTCACCCGGTTACAAGAACACCTGGAACCAGTACCTGGGCTGGGCCGAGTATGCACAAAAGTCCCTAAGGCAAGCAACCACCGGACTCACTCTATTCCAGTGCATACTGCATCCGCTGATCGACGTCATTCTTAAGCGCCAGCCTATTAAGTAGGTCTGGCTTTCAACTCGTGACATTCGCCTATGCCTGCCCAGTAGAAAATGAAGTCCCAGGTTTGTTGGTACCTTCGCAGTCGTGGAGCAGATCAATCCAGTCACTTACTGTCTTCAGTTACCCCCACAATACAAGAGTCATCCCACCTTCCACATCTCACTGTTGAAACCCTATCATGACCCACTTCTTATCTCCACAGAGCCTGGCCGTGAGGAAAAACCCCCTCCTCCTCTGATTGTAGAAGAAGGAGCCATCTACAAGGTCCAGGAGATCCTGAGTTCCCGGTGTCGTGGTGGTAAACTGGAGTATCTGGTGGACTGGGAAGGCTACGGCCCAGAGGAAAGTTATAACCATCACCTGTCACAACCACTTGATCCAGGTCACGACTCCAATAAAGCACTACATATATCTTGAGAAGTGGACTCTAACCTATCTCAGCAACCAATTGTTACTTACCTGTTGAACTTACCTCTCCTCGTTTGCTCCTAGATCCTCTGTGTCTGTTCAGATTCATATATATTTATATGACACATATATATGAGTTTTTTTGGGTTTTTTTTTTTACATTATTTAAATGAAAAAAATTTCACCTAGTTAAAAAAAAAACTGCAGTTTGATTGAGAATAATCGGAATGCACAATTAATTATTACAGTTGTTAAAACTACAATTGTTAAAATGTTTTTGTTATCTGTTTTTTTAATGAACTCTTCATATATCTATCCATCCATTCATCCAATAATTTAAGCCACTTTTGCACTACTTTACATAACTACTGTTAGATAAAACCATAAATCTCACAGATACTGATACAGAGCCCATGTGACAACTAGCCCCAGTGTCTCTCCAGTATGAATTGAAAACTGTGCTCCACTATTACCCAGCTACTGTAGGCCGTGTTGAATTTCCCAAGGTTCAAAAAACAAACACAGCTGAAAGCACGTCATTCACGAGAACAGAAATCTCCCAGCGCTCTCGAGAGAAAGCCATCCTCTTCTGAGGAGAAGCTCCAGCAGTCGAGCAGATTCGAACACGAGCTGCTCTTCACACCTACACTTTACACGCAGAAGAAGAGACAGTGTCACTCTTCGAGTGTTCACAGCTTCCAAAATAGAAGTGACAAACAGAGAGAGCATTCAGAGTGGATTTCTGTCAGGCTTTTTGTCAGGAATGGCAGCTCTAATTAATGGACATGAACAGCTTGGCAGAGAGAAAAGAACAGTGCTTCAAGGGCCACTGGTTCAACCTCGTGTCTCCTGGCATGACATGTTACCAACTGTCGAGATTTTGGCTAGCCCGCATCTGCTGGGAGTCTATTTGGCTTCGACTGAAGGTGCTTTAGTGTGCTAGTCTGTTTATTTCACAGGTAATTTAATCTAATTAAGTAGACACGAGATCTGGCGTGTTGCATCAAGTATCGATGCATGAGGGGAAACGCTCTATAATGAAGCAGAGAGCTTGAGCGTGGCCATCGTTTCCCGTATCGGACGCTTATCGAGCGACTCAATCTAAAAGGCGCATCGGATGCTAAAGGCTTTTGATTCGCGAGCATTTACACGTTGTTTATTTGGACAGGCAGTCTTGCAGAAAGTTGGAGTTTGCTTGAGCTCTACTTCTCCTGCACTCTGCAGATCCATCAGGGTGCGACTTAAGCACCACCTGCCGTACGCTGATTGATGAGGCATACGGTTAGTTGCACGCGCCGCTCTATTTCTGTTGTGCTTCAGTAAAGAGCTAAGGAGGATGACGTTCGACGGCGCAGAAGATGTGGAATTACAGTTTGACGGGTTTCCTTATCCATGCATGAATACTATTTGGACGCTAAACTGAGGCTGGGTGCAACTTCATCTGGCTTGTGTTCCGGTAAACACTTTGCTGCTGTCAAAACACGCAAAGACAACGGGAACCTGCTGTTTCACACTGACTTGAGAAGAAATTGTGTAAAATAGATTGTACTGTTACTTAATTCAAAATAGTACACAATTGCAGCATAAAGATCTTAATAATAATAATAATAATAAAATACAAATTCTATATTGGGTTTTTACTTTGTAGACAAATTTTATACAAGTGTATATATAAAAAATAAAAAATTATAAAAAATGTATGCAAACTAATTTAAGACAGTTATATATATATATATATATATACACACACATTTACAAAAATTTATTTTTGTAAATTGATATTTACAAAAATAATACAATGACAAAAACATGAAAGTACTGACACTTTAATACTAAAATATACTAATTAACTACACTAAATGACATTTTAGATTAATAAATAAACTAGAATTCCACCAATATTTTAAATTATTAAGTAATTTAGCAGTTTTAGTTTGGAGGACAGATTTTTTTTTTTTTAAATAAGTAAATAATATTGTATGTTGTCTTAAATAGCACTACTAATTAATTTTATTTGGATGTAAAACTGCGGCTAGATGCAACTCCATCTGGCTGGTGTTCAGCCAAACATTTGCTGCTGTCAAAACACACGAATGCACATAGCAGAATTTCTGCGACGGAGGACTCAGTGAATTGCATGCCACTTTTGCCAGCCTTTATGTAACAGCTCTGTTTCCCAGCATGGGTTCTAGAGGACTTTGGCACGTGTCGGACGCAGAGTTCAGCAGCTGGTAAAGCTCAGCACAAGCCCCCAGACCCCTGGACCCCGGGGACCGCAGTCAGTCAACAGGACTTCATTCTCCAAGCCTACGGTCCTCCGCAGACTTGCCGCAAACTGATATCTTTTAGCGAAGGCCTCAGGCAAGGCCGGTCTCTACATATTCAACTTGACAGGCGAACCGGGGGAAACAAAGTGCAATGACCCAGATTGAGACGCTTTGAAGGCAGCGAGCGCAAAGGAGCAAAATCCCGTCTCCTCCATTTCCAGTGGCCTCTTCTGCCCTCACTTCTTCCCCAAGTTTAATATTTGTTCATGTTATTTCGTTATCATTAATGTTTATTCCCCATGAACAGACATGTCAGTTTATACTAACCAGTGTTGGCAAAGATACTTGATTTTCTGAGCAGCTTGGCAAGCTATAGTTAAAGGTTCAGCAACAATTTCTTTTTTGTTTTGAATTAAAAACAGGATGCAGAACAGACACATTTTTGGCCTTACCAATCAATGCCAATTTATATTTATATATAGGCTAATGCATGTATTATTGGGTTATTATTGTACAGTTTCATACAGCATTATAGTTCAAATGAAAACCATAAAACAGATACTGAACTTAAAATGATTTCTAAATAATAATATATAAAAATAGCTTACAATGCTAATAAACTAATAAAATGACAAAAAAATTGAATACTATAATATTGAAATTAAAAACGTAAAAAGGAAAACTAAAAATAAAAACAAATAGAAAATAATAAATAAATTAATAAATAAATGTTTCATGATACTAAAATGACAGCTTATTATAATTATTACCATTAATAATAATAATCATAACAATATGTTCTGTAGATCAGCGTGGAAGACCTCTTCTCTTTTTCCAGTTTCTCCACAAATATAGAGATGTTTTTTTCAAAATTTCAATTTAGTTTATCTTGTGTTTAAATTCAGTCTTTTTTAAATTTCATTTTTTATGCACAATTCTGTTAAATATTACCAAATCTATATACACAAATAATAATATAGACCCATGACTTTATCGATTAAACTACAAACATATACATAGGGTGGACTTTTCTGAAGAGCACATGCTGCAGGACATTGATTGATTCAGAGCAAGTGAAGCAGCTGCTAACCGCTAAACTCAAGAACCAACAGACCACTGAACCAGCACATGAAGGTGAATGAAGATCCAACCCGTAGGATTCTGCCCACAAAGTTCAAACAGACATTTCACTACACAGCAGGCAGGAGAGAAATGTCAGAGAAGTGAATTTTCAGCACAGCTCCTCTGCTTGAGAAGTTATCATTTAATTATATCGTTCTGGCAGTTTTCACTGTTGGTGGTTTTTCCGTGACTCTCTGCATGTCGCAGGTCTTTATACGAGTGAGTTACTGAATCATTTACTCAACCGATTCATTCAAACATACTGACACATTTAACAGGGCATTATGAGTGTGTAATCGAATCAGTTACTAAACCAAGCTGCTCAAATGCACTGAATAGCTGAAACTAAAATATTTAAATAACAATATATGAACACACACAGTAACAAAAACATGAAAATAAAACTTTCACATTGGGTCTCAATGCAACATGCAATAACAAGAAAGCTTTACTAATTTATAAGATGCTTCATTTTTATTATAATTTTTTACACAACAAAATACATATTGATGCAAAGCATTTATTGACTTTAGGAGTGGTTCCTAATACTTATTTATAATATTTCTTAATGTCATTTTGATCTATATTTAAAGTTACACTGAAACCCTCAATTAAACAGAAATGACAGCAGTAATCCATATAATCTTAAATATACGGACCAAACATCAGATCTCCTCACGACAGAAGACCGAACTGCATCAAATGTACCAATGTCTGTAGCATTTACCCATAATTAATTTTTTTTTTTTGTAAATGTAGCTTTGAGAGAGGTTGGAAATGACCCCAATTTCCTTGCAGTAATTATGGCAATCTGCCTGTGTGACACCGCAGGCCAGACCTCCAATCTCTGCGGGCCTTTCTCCTTGCCGCATTGACTCTCCTTTGCACCCATCATTTAATTACCTCAATTAAAGCACTAATTAATCATCTGCCTAAGAATCCATTACTAGCCAATGACTGAAATTGTCCTTTAATCAAAAGCTTTGGCTTGACCCAGGGGTCAATCGGCGCTGCCGAAGTGCACGAAAAAGTGCGCGCTCATCATTTTGTGGGATGTTTACCAGACGCCGCTCTGGCCTTTTACTGAATGACTGGCAGCTTCTCTTCTCCTAATGAGCGGCACTGAGCTTCGGACCCTGAGCGATAACTGCGAGCGGCTTCATTAAAATGCGATGAGTTAAAAACACTGCTGAGCAATTAATCGTTGCCCACCAACATGAAATGCTCTCACCTGCCACTGTTTATCTCACCGCCACTTCAGATTGTTTGGCAGGGAGAGTTGAACTGCAACTCTTAATTGTCTGCTTTATAGTTGAGGCCCTGTTAGTCAAGGTTTATTGCGTCAAAAACAACTTTGTCCCACCTCTGCACACGCCTTCTTTTATGATTTAAAGTTATAAGATGGCTGCATGTTTGGCAAAAAGTGTGTTAACTCACAGTAGCATATTCAGTGTATCAAATGAATACTTGCCAAATGGTAAGTGCTAAGTGTGAGTAACAACTGATTTAGATGGTACATGAAACATTGTTACTCAGCAGTTGGTAGGGAACTTTAAAAATATATATTAAAATGCAACATGCATCAAAGAACTTCAAGTTCGTAATGAGAACAATTTAAAAATTGTCTCAACAAAAGAAAATTCTTTTCCTACTAAAATTAAACCTTTGCACATTAATGTCTAACAAAAACAACTATAAAGTTATTATTTATTTTTCATTATTTTGTTTTGTTTTAATATAATGGTTTTACAATTTTTTTTTATTGTTAGAAATTTTAATAAACAGATAAATATGAACAACGAGATATATATATATATATATATATAAATCCAATTAGAAATGCGTTTTAATAAAAGAATGCACATAAGGTTTAAAAAAAAAATGGCCAGTGTGTTTTTCTCAAGTCACTAATCGTTGTCTGGTGTGACTTAAGAAATGACCTAAAACACACAAATATTTAAAGTAAATTTAAGTTAAAAAAGTTTATAAATTCTTTTAAAATTTTGGTTGTATACTTAAACCTGTAAAACCTGGCACAAAACTTTTTTAACATTTAAAAAAAAACGTTTGGGCAAAATATAAAGAAAATATAAAGAATAAAACGTATTTCATGTAACAGGATCTTTAGGCTCAAACTGAGCTCAATTATTTATTTCTGATGCTTGTAATGTAACTCAACTAGATATGCATAATATGTAGATATGTAAATATGAGCCAATTTATATCCTATTAGTAATATGAGAAGTGAACCAAACATATAATGCAATGCTCACTGAGAGCTGAAGAAATAAAGGCTCCTCAGAAGATGTTTTGGAGGCTGAAGATCATTGTTCCGCTGAGGAACAGTGAAAGTAAATCTCCTCAAAAGATCCCGATGATCAGATTTGAAACACTGTTTTTTCTAGAAAATAAAGGAGAAACAAGTAAAGCTGAGCTGCTTTAGTCCAGTAAGAGTTCATCTGAAGATATTAATGCAGGTATTGTGATCTTTTCTTGATCAAAACCAGTCAAGATTTAACTGTAAATTGACAAGTGAAGCACCAGCTGGAGCTGGAGGTTTCTACAATTACACTAAAAGACCTTAAACCAGATGGCATGTCGTAGACTGAGTGCAACAGGTTTAAAAGCAGTTTTATTTAATATTTAATATGTACCGCTAATTAGAGAAGGCAATATTCAACATGAAATGCAAGTGTTTCAGAAGCCACACATGTAAAGATGAGACATTCAGTCCATTCCTCAGAAGATTTCAAGTGTGTCCCTTCCTCACTAATGTCTGTCAGAATAAGGTGGATTAAGCTTACCTTTGCAAGCAAGCAATTTATACGCACCCGCAGACGGCAGAAGAACCTCACTCCACCTCCACGGCCCGCTGAATGTGGTTAGCTAGCTGAGTGCAGTCAAGCATTTAGGTCAGGCACTCGCCTGGGCACCCGCTTCAGTGGCTCTGATGGGTCCTGACTCTTATCTGCCACGGTCAGCCAGCAAGAAGAAAAAAATGAGCTGTAGAAAGAAGATGACAAAGAGCGGCCGTGAGTCAGAGGTGGTCGGGAGTTTGAGAGAAGGCCGAGCTGAAGCGACTTGGCGTTAGTCACAGAGATCACAGCCGGCGGTTCTCTCTCGATAAGCCTGGCCGTGGGCCGCCTGCGTGAATCTGCGTGGGACAGCACTTTGCATGGGAAGGATAGAAACCTACACGACCACAGCGGCTTTCACAGGCGATGCTGAAAGTGAACAATAAATAGCATCTGTAATAATAGTTCATCAAAAATGCATAGTTGGGGCAACAAAAAAATGTATTGATTCAGTTCCTGTATACTGATGTCAATGGATTTGGATGTGTACAAAAGGAAACATCACATGATAACATTTTAAGCTAATAAAAAGTCATACAATGATTTATAATAAAATCAATTTCATTAAAACAGTAAATATCGACATGAGAAATACTGTACTCAGTTTACAACATGAATAAGTTATGTGATTTAAAATTGATAGAATGAGTTCAAGTCAATATCATTACATGAGAATTTTACAAGTAATTTGATTAAAAATGGATGAAACCTTATATTGTCGTGTTAAGTTCATAGAAACTAATAAAATAAAATAGCAAATACTCACATATACATTTCCACATTTTCATCTATTTAAATGTTAAACTCTACGGACCCGCTGGTGGGTCCAAAGTTACATTCAAATTGTGCCTTGAATTTTTAACCCTTTGCATGCACCAATAACCCCATATGTGGTACCAGAGCTTAGAATCTCTATTTTATGCAGATATGAATCACTTTGTATATTTACTGTAACAAAGTTATTTACGCATATATTACACAGTTTCAACAGTGTTTTACATAATTTCAAAAGGTTTCCTTTAAAATTATACCAATCTTTTTTATATACACCTCTGCATGTAGGTATGGGAAGATTTTTAATTTTGGTAGGCCAAATGCAGGCGGAATTCCCCAAAATAGCCGCAGAGTATAATACAAATAAAGAGCCAGATCACTTAAACTGTTAAGACTGACTATTGTAATATCAGTATCAAGATTACTCACGTTCATTTCTGCACTCAGTTACACATGTTTTAATTATCAAAATTAAACATGGGACAGGTGATATGAATCGAAGCTCACATGTAGTTTAGAAAACTAGTCCCGTCTGAACAGGGCTACAG
>JAUMHQ010000058.1:19866164-19877284 GCA_032361165.1 Enteromius paludinosus
CATGGCAATGAACACCAATTGAAGCTGAGTTTCTTTCATGGTACCTAAAACCCAGGATTGGTGCAAACTAATCCTAAGCTTACCTGGCTAGCCAGCTGATATGGTACAGGCCCCAGGTCCAGCGTAACTCACCTATCAAGAAGAACCAAAACAACCTCGGCGTCCAATCGCAGGCCTTCCACTCCTTGAGTTCTCTGCAGCGCTGGAAAACTGATACCATATTCACACGGGTCAAACTTCTTGCCTTATCGTGCCGCAGACATTTAACTCTGTTGCTTTTTATCTTTCTGTCGCTCTGCTCGGCTGTTAACTGAACACTGTCTCTTCCGCCTCATGAATAGCCACGCCCCTTACTGCTGATTGGCTACAAGTTTGTTTCGCTAAAGGGCCCGATTCTTTTTCTAAAGCATTTTTGAAAAATCGTTTACCCTGCCTTAAAGTAATACTATATAATTAATATTTAAAAGACACTGATCTGAAAATATCAGTCAGAAAATAAAAATGATTATCAAACAGACTTAGAGTATTGACAAATTGACATCACTACAAATGACTGCGTCAAATTAACATAAAGAACGCATTAATTCAGAGTATGGTGCTTGACAGTTTGTTGACAGAGGAATGAGTCTGTGCACTTTAAATTAAAAACGAGGACAAAACATGCAAACACACACACACACACACACGCACATTGCCTTGAAGCGATATACACTCTTGTTCTTTTTCGCGGCTGTCATTGCATTAGTCAGCCTTTGCCTCTCCGTGACATTTGCTTGATGAGGATTTCATTATGGCTGTGGGGCTTCGGCATTCCTTTAACAGCGTAATGATCCTGCATGGATGACTGTCAATGAAGATCAGGGTCAAAGAACACGTAATTCCATTCTGTCATTTCCCTGTTACCTTTTAATAAAACATGAGCAGATTGGATGAATCATCTACGGTACGATTCCATCTTCGGCCCGCATTAGCCTTGCACTTTTTCTAAAATTGCAGGCTGTTTTGATGTCTTTCCTATCTTTGTTTGAACTATTTTGATTCTGAACAAACGCTGTGTTTTGAAGCGTCTGTCTAGACTTGCTCTGGGTGGCCGCTGACGTGTGTAGGTTTATACACTGCCATAAGAGCTCATCCATCAAACGCTGCCACGGCTGAAAGCGAAAACAAGCTCCAGTAAAATGAGAACATCTGCTGCTACATTGTGTGTTAAAGCAACATCCCTGTATTCAACATCATCATGGCTTTAGAGCAGCACTTCCTGACAGAAGCTCATCCGGGGCAAAATTCCCTGCAAAATCAGGGGGGGAAAAGCATGACAAAATGATGAAAAAGCCATAGATTAAAGCTACAATTCACCCAAAAAATGTGATATAAAACTTGCTGAATATGTGCTCACCCCCAGGCCATCCAAGAGTTTGTTTCTCCTTCAGATTTGGAGAAATGTAGCATTGCATCACTGTCTCACCAATGCATGCTTTTCAGTGAATGGGTGCCGTCAGAATGAGAGTCCAAACAGCTTGTGAAAACGCCACAACAAATGTTAACGCATCCTCCAGTGAAAAAGTTCATCTTTAAAGGTCACATTCTCACATACTCTCCTGATTCAAACCAGATCACCTTTTCACTGTAGAAAGGACTTGCATTTGATTATAAAAATTGTCTAAATAATGGATATATGTTATCTAGGCCTCACAAGATGTTAACTGATGGACTGGAGTAGTCTGGATTACTTGTAGGTTATTGTGATGTTTTTAATCAGCTGTTTGGACTCTCATTCTGACGGCACCCATGCACTACAGAGCATTCATTCCTGAGCATGTGGTTTAACGCTACATTTCCCCAAATTTAAGGAAGAAAAACGTATCTATATGTTGGATGAACTGAGGGTGAGTACAAATTTTATTTTTTTGCATTTTGCATCTCCCCAATTTTCATCCTTGTAAAAAATTGTTATATATAGGCCAAAAATTCTATTCTTAGGTTGTTTTTCATTTAAGCAAATTTTGAATAAAAAGTAAATTATAGTATATTATAAAGGTATTACAGTAATGAGAATGGCCACTGAGAACAGTAAGAATGACAGAACAAATAAAGATGCTAAACATAGATAACAAAATAGAATTTGGAAACAACAACAGAAAAGAATTACAGTGGAGACCTGGAAATTGTGACCTGGACATATTTTCTCATGTGATCTATAATAAATCTCGCACTCTTTTCTCCCAAAAAGTCACCAAGAAAAGTTCTTGAAAAACTGTAAATATTTATTGATGAACTCAATTGTATTTTTAGCCATACATCTGCATTTTGGGTGGACATTTAAGGGCGCTGGTTCAGGGAAAAACAGGACCTCTGTACCACGTCTCAAATTCATCATCCTCAGCTCAACATAGAATGATCAAAACCAATCAAATCACCCAAAAGGAAAGCAATCTGGAAACATCTCGGCACACGCACAAATCATCAATGAACATGTATATCAGGGATATCTAAAAAAACAATGGATAAAGAACCGGTCAGATGGTCTTGTTTGTTTCCTGTAGTGCATTGTGCCATGTTGTCTTGTCTTTCGAAACTTCCCTTGAAAACCAATTCAACGCCGAACACAACATCCACAACAAGTCTGGATAATTAGTTGAAAAGCAACACAACACACAAAATGTATGACAAGACGAAACCAACGCTCACAAAATCTGTCAAAGAATCACATTTCACTCCAAATCCTAAAAGAACAAAACAAATACATTTAGCAGAATGCAAATGAAGTCTATTTGTATGACAATTAAGCACATTTTCCCCAAATTCTCATTAATGTAATACAAACGACAGTGATTTACTAATATTTAACTATTATATAGTCCAGAATACTGAATACAAAAAGCTGCAT
Source organism: Enteromius paludinosus (assembly GCA_032361165.1). Classification (NCBI taxonomy): domain Eukaryota; kingdom Metazoa; phylum Chordata; class Actinopteri; order Cypriniformes; family Cyprinidae; genus Enteromius; species Enteromius paludinosus. The sequence goes on from JAUMHQ010000058.1 coordinate 19,869,052, forward strand.
TACAGTAACTTTGGGCAAAAAATACTGATTTGTCATAAAAACAGACTTCACCTTCTTCATGCAGAATGTCATTTTTTTGTTTTATCCTCTTGATTTTGGGGTGAAGTGTGACCTAGACAGGTTAGTGAGAGATTCACCTCAACAGCCGTTACTTTTCTCCAGCAGAATCGCTTCATATTTTACAAAAAGAGTTTCTAAAAAATAAATACAAATATTTTCAAGACCGATTTACTGTCACTGTTAGTTTCCAAACTCCTCCCAGCAAACTTTTTTTGTTTGTTTTTTGTTTTTCACCCACACGATATTCAGTCCTCGTCCATCACCCTGACAAATTCTTCAGAAAACTGTCCAGAAAACTGTATTCCAGTCCATTGCCAGGGAAGAATAAATAAATAAATAGAAAGCAATAAATACATAAATATTGTTTTCCTTTTTTGTTTGTTTGTTCAGTTTTCTTTAAATAAATACATATTTAAATTGTTTTTTTCTTCTTTTTTTAAGTGGTACTTAAAAAGTACTGTCCGGATCCCACTGACTTGAAGTCATTTTTCTCCACAGATGGGCAAAGAAATCACAAAAAAAGCAAAGTACGAGTGTTCTTTGTGGTGCATATGGCTCCTCTTGCTCTCGCTGACAGGTGAGATGATGTTGGAGGTTTGCCCAGCACACGGCCTAGTGCTTTTCTCCTTCGATACTTGTCCTGAACTTTTCTACAAGATGAGAAGTCACTTTACAAAGTGTAACGGGTGACATTAAAACTCTCCGGACTGACTGAGATCCAAAAAACGTCAATGCGGAACTGCTGGGAGAAAAAGAAAAAAGACTCTGGAAAGGGGATGCTGATCTGAGGATGGTGCTAGGATCCTTCTTCCTCTGGCTGGGCCGGGGCATAATATCCAGCCAGCTGCCTGAAGCGTGGCCCCCAGTCGCTGAGGTACGAGAAGTCCTGCTCCGAGGTGGTGGACAGCGTACGGATGGAGCTTAACGAGAGAGCGGGCGAGCTGCTACCCTCGAAAGCGTAAGTCTGGAACGAATCGTATGGCGGCACAGATAAATCCGCGTCCGCCTGCTCCACTTTCTTTCGTATGTAGCCTTTGAAAACGGTGAAATCGGCCGGGCCCCCATCTCCGACCACCCTGTTTTGGATCCACTGCGGGACCGGGCGCGAGTCTGAGTTTTTGACCTCGGGGAAGTCGTAGAGGCTGCGCAGGGCGCTCATGTCATACGCCTGGGTGTCCTGCTCACCGCCACCCTCGTCGTTGTATTTGATGACGTTGTCGCGCATGTCCTCCTCGTCTTCGGACATGCGCTGGCCCTTCCTGTGACGCTTGAGGGTCAGGATCAGCAGCACCAGGACTAAAGGGACAAAAAGAGACAAGCAAGACAGTTTTATTCAACAAGCCTGAGGTTGGAATAGTCATCACGTTATGATCTTTTGAAATGGAAAAGTTCATCGCACTCTGAAAGTCCAAAAAGAGAATTTATTGCAATTGACCTTCAAAGACATCGTGAACTTTCAGGAACAGTGAAGTAATGAGGAGAGATTTGGCCAGATTTGCTAGTGTTAGAGCGCAGATGGGAGTGTGATTTACTGACAGTGCACACTTTAAAGAAAGCAGACACATCCAGATCATTTCCATACTGACTAGCAAAATCCACCAAGAGTGGTGCAATTAACAGCTGGTTTAAGAGAGGCTTTTCTGGGCATTAAATAATGGTGCAAACACCAGCAAAATGAATGCATTAATAATCTCCTCCCATAAATTTTTAAACTCCTACAAAAACATATTTAGAAAGTTTAGATGCAAAAACAGGCTAACTACTGTGTATCCATGCCTTTTCAGTGCAAATTCATCACTGTGTCTCTTTAATAAATCCTCACTAAGGGTGGGCGATATAAGCTAAATCTTCTATCATGGTAGAAGCAATTTTCTCCCTCGATAACGATATATATCACAATACAGCAATTTGTATCTGAAAATGCGTTAATAAAAATTCTAACACAAAGAAACTGTTTCATATAATGTAATTTTATAGATGCAGCAATACTTTAAGTAAAAAAACAACCATACTGTTTACTGCAATGCATTGTAAGTTCGCACTTCCTCATAATGCAAATAAAGTAGCGTGTTTGGCGTTCTGACCCTGTGTGCCCCCCCACGGACGAAGGTGCGGATCGATGGCGGAGAAGGCGAAGCGGAGGAATGTGGAAACGAGATGCGGAAGGGAGGAAAGCAGGCTTATTTAAGGCGGAGACACTTAGCTCTGATTGGGTGAAATGGGAATAAGCTGATTGAGGAAATGCGGAGCCAGCCGTGGCTAATTATTCAAACGTGCTTCTCCCGAAATTTGTTGGTCAACATCACTTAATGTTTTTTTTCTCAGAACAACAGGTACTAATAGCGCCTGACAGTATACCAGTTTCCACCGCTTGCTAAAACAAGTTGTTGGTTTCGTCACATGTAAGCGAACTCACCGCTGCTGCACCGAGGGGTGTGTGCGTGCTGGGAAAACGAGCTCTAGCTCATGCTCGCGCTGCACAGAGACTCACTGATGTTTGTCCAAGAATTCGCTAAATTTGTCGCTTGATGCTTTTTTGGAAAAATGTCACCAAGGGGCTTTGAAAAGTCGCTAAATCTAGCGAAAAAGTCGATAAGTTGCCAACACTGCTTCTTCCATTGTCACAGTGAATGTGTATTGCGTGGTTACGTAACACGCAACGTCACGTGATTTCAATCGCGATTAAGACGATACACCAAAATCTCTATCGGTTGACAAATTTCTACCGGTTAATCTTGTCGCCCACCACTAATCCTGACAGTAATATTTAATGCCGATAGTTTGTGCCAGTGTAAGCTGTTAGTAAATCTGGCCCACATTTTTTTTTTTAACCAGTAAAATGTATGGCAATGGCAATAACAATTAATAAACTTTTACTAATGTTTTACTGTATGCAAATTTATAATTTTATTTAGCACGCATGCATGCATGAAATTGGCCAAAATTGACAGTAAAGACATTTATAATTTTACAAAAGATTCTATTTAAAATAAATTCAGCTCTTTTGAACTTTCGATTCATCAAACAATCATAAGTAAAATGTTTCCACACAAAAATGAAGCAGCACAGCGGTTTTCAACATTAATAATAATCAGAAATGTTTCATAAGGGAATCAGCATATTAGAATGATTTCTGAAGGATCAGAAGACATTGAAGACTGGAGTAAATACAGCTTTGATCACAGAAATACATTACATTTTAACAGATATTCACATACAAACATCTAATATTTCATATTTTTACTGTATTTTTGACTTCTTTCAAAAACACTAAAACAAGACGCATTGTTAAAAACACAATGTTGTGGCTTTAACTTCACAATGTAAATCGAGACCACAATGGTGAGGAAAGTAAACTAAATTGACCTGTTAATCTCAAGGAAAAGCATATAATGTTAAAAGGGGAGCTTTGTTAACATATGCCTCAACAACACTTTTCATGAAGAATTTTGACAAATTAATGAGGTTTGTTTAAAGTATGCAACGCTTATGAAGGTGTCAAGCATCAGAGTTTCCAAGAAAATTACTTATTAGAAAACTAAATTGTCTCAAATAGGAAAAGGAAAATCCATTAACCTCAAATTGACTCCTCGGTAAACAACTGAGCAGCTTGTTGTACAGCAGAAGTCGACTTTCCTCAGCGGATCACACCGCAACATGAGGAGGATATTAACAAACCCAACCTGGCAATGCTATGCAGCGAGGGAGCTTATTACAAACCACATCTTAATTTTAATGAAAGACTATAGCATTTCACTACTGCATCATCAGAACCATGCTCGGCAATTTCTATCAGAACTGACCCTTCGCTAAGATCCGCCTCTTTTGGTTTCTGTTGCTTGCATTAGAATGAAGCGAATAAAATGTGCTTGATATCCAGTCAATGGAAAATAATCTCACTCTCACATATTCGTATATCCATGAAAATGCACTAGAAAGAGCATAAACTTCTCAGGTGACTATACAGTACACCCAGATACAGCTGCTAAGCCAGGATTGGTCAGTAGCATTTTAAGGCGGAGTTAAGTGCGTTCAACCGCTTGCATTATTCATGAGCTTCTAAAACCACTTATTAAGTGATATATCTGCCATCCCATTGTCTTCATCCACTAACAATATATGATTGAGAGGAGAAGTGTAGAAAGGATTACGAATAAATGAGACGTTCACAAAGCTTTGCCGCGAGGTGCAGAGCAGATATGAATGAGGAATTAAACATGAACTGAAAAGGCAAACAATTGAGATGGATCATTTAATAAATTAATGAGTCAAAACAAAAGCAGCATCCCTCTCAATAAATCAATGAAGCCTCAATCTCAGCTGAATTATGTTAATTGTGCTCTGCGTTTGTGATCGTACAGCGTCTTTTTTGCGTTTCGTCTGTCATCGTGGTTTAAATAAACACAAAACTGGGGGCAATATTCACTGCAGCATTCACAGTCTCTTTCGCTCGTAAAAAGCCAACCAATTCCAATTCGGGGAACGCTGATGCATTTAATATATCCGGTTAGAGAAAAAAAGGTCTGACCTAATTCCATCCATGCATCTGTTTTAAGCCTCCTAAAACTGAAGACAAAAGCAGAGATTTAGCAATGTGGGTTATTGCACTGTATGGGAGGTTTTGAGATCGACTGTTTAAAAGTTAGTTGCATGCACAAACCCAAGGAATTAAACTTCATGCATCCGCACCGTTAGGATAAAGGATTTATACCTCAAACCATTATAAGCGTTCGGATTTAGGGTTTTCTGGCGCAACAGACCAGAATAAAACCTCAAATTCACAGCAAAATTCTGCAAAAATGTAAAAGTGTCATTTGTTACTTAATTTCGCAAACTGGAATAACTGCTACTTATCAATTTATGTTAATTACTATATGTTTAAGTCGCCAGTTTGCTGTAGTTTTAATGCGGTGTCATGTTTACTACATTATTGTGTTTTATGATGGTGTGGACTGAAGCATGCACCGTGTTCAATCCTGTTGTCTGCTTTCTGCTGGACAATACATCACCGTTTAATTAAATCTGCTGTCATCGTTTGGCTCTCCATCACACAGCTCACAAAATATAAACAGTACACATGCATATTCATAGCTGATGTATACTACCTCTACTAATATTGTGTGGAAACAGCAGCTTATATAGCTCTGCTGGCTGCGCTGGATAGTAACTGATTAAATGTAATCGGAATTACGTAATCAGATTTCTTGTACTTATACGTGATTATATGTGGCCTGGACCACAAAACCAGACTTAAGTTGCAGGTTTATTTGTAGAAATAGCCAAAACTACATTTGAATCGATTTTATCTTATGCCAAAAATAATATATGAACACTACATTTTTTCATTAGTAATATGCATTGCTAGGGACTTAATATAAAAAAATAAAAAAAATTAAATACAATTTTTTTCACCCTCAGATTCCAGATTTTCAAATAGTATCTCTATTAAATCAAATCTAATAAATCATACAGTACATCAATGGAAGGCTTATTTCATTATTCAGCTTTCAGGTAAAAAAATGACACTTATGACTGGTCTTGTGGTCCAAGACCCCAAAAATGCTCGTAATCAGACTACAGCTATTTTTGTATCGAATACATGATTACATATTGTTCACACAATAGCAATAAATTATTAATAAGGATTCCCCCTTGTTCTACTTTTTCAGTCTTTTACATTTTCCTCCCTAAAATAGACACCATTCAGAAAGCTTTCCAGTTTTGTGGACATTAACACAAAGTCCAATCACTAGTGGCTATAATAACAGAGAACTGAAAGGACATATAATGTAGCATTTGACCACAGGATTTACAAAAATCATAACAATGAATGGAATATATTTTTATAGCAATATGGTACAAGATTACCATTATTTAAATCAATGGAAAAAAGTCTGACTTTATTATGGAAGTATACCCTATCTACCCAGCACTGTCTGCCGGCTACTAAAAGACACAACAGTTTTGATTTCAACTGGTCTTTAGCTGCAGCGACTGAAAAATGCATAAACTCAATATATAATGTCTGCGGTGTGAAGTTCAAATTCACTAAGTGATCATCTGAATATTTCATTAAGCATGTTTTCTCTGGAGGCACATGTCTGATCAAAGGCTATCCATTTTACATAATTATTAATGTAATAAGAGTGCCATTGTCTTGGCCGGCGTTCTAATCTTGAGAGGGAAATGTCTGGGGTCAGGCAAGGACTTCTTTCATCTTTCTGTTTGAGGACGAATGACTGGGATGAAAGCTCTCAGACAACCGTTTTTGCAATAGTAGAAAATGACAATGGAGTATCTAAAAGAGCTCGTAAATCCTGCATTTTAAGAAACATTGCCTCAGATTTAAAATGTATTTCACTGCTGCCTTTAATTATTTAACATTTTCTATTTGAGTTAGAAAAGTTCATGCTCTAATTAATCCAAGCCCTACTTTCCTAAATATATTTTGAAATATGTCAATTTTAAAACTACCATCACTTTATTAAGATGAAAAGGACTTCTCTTTCACCTTCTTATCTGTTGTATAATGTATAAAAGCTTCAGAATGTGGCAGTAAACATGCTCTTTAACTCAAGTTTGCTTAAAAAATTGTGTGTGTATGTATGTATTTATATATAATCTTATCTTTTCTTGTCATGACCTCATGGAGTCCAAACGAGACCACTAGTGAAAATGCAATAAAACATGAATTACATTAATTTTAATTAAAAAAATAAAAAATATTTGCTCTTATATGCATTTGTTTAGTTATCTAGAAATACTACACAATCCAAAATATATTTCACATAATTTTCTTTTTCAATATTTTCTTGATCTTATAAATTTAAATCCCATTGCAGTTGGCCTCAAAACTAATAGAAAAACTGAAGCCATATCAGAATTTGTTCAGGTTTGATCAAAGCACGATCCTCAAGAAACAGCGAGATATGCCTGACACGTGTCAATTTCCATGCATCTGTCAGACCGCAGCCAATCACAGTCTATTACCTTCCAAAGGTACAGCATACGAGTTACATAAGAGGAAAAAAAAAGTGTATTGAGGACAAAACTATATATTTAGAGCCCAGGCTGCACTGGGAAGCTTGTTTTATGGATGGCTTTTGTGGTAGATGAGAACACATAACAGTGTATTAAAGTACGAGAGCACATTATGAAGGCTCTAGCTGTGAAGTTGAAGCTAATTCTGCTTGCCGTGGACCATCCGTCTAACACCGAGCTTTACGAGCGGCTCCAACCATATGAAAACTGACAAAGCGTCGTACAAACATGGCAGAAAATGAACAACGTGCTCTGGCCCTTTCCGGAAATGACAAATAAATCAGATACAGCAATTTCCAATTCAGCAGCCGTAGCCTGCACCTGGAGTTTCATAACTTGGCTTTCACAGGATAAACCGGCGAGAAGTATTTATGATTACTTACTACTGTTTATGTCTTTCAGCCAGCACTCGCTGTCAGCGTTTATCTACCCTAAACATGTTGGGAGGAGAAAAGATGGCAGGCATATTAATCTACGTAACTGACTCGGTATAGGCCATTGTGCAATTGTTTACTCGGCAGCAAATGGCTAAAAAAAACGAGCGAATAATACGCAGATAGAAAGATGCTAGGACCGGCTCCTCAAAGACGCTCTAAGGCTCTTTGATTCAGTATTTTTCCATAAGCCTCGGGGAGATAAGTCTTTGACCATGCTCTCCCTTCATGTTATTCTTCGATTCCGGCATGATCAAGGACTCTAAATGGCTGCGAGCCAGGTAAACTGAATTGAGTTACACAGACTGCATTTGCAGTGCATGATGCATACTAAATGTGATAATTCCTGTGAAGACGGCAGGAGATGCATGCATGCAGACTTTAGACACATTAGGGGACTGCATGCATCAAGAGGTCTAGAATTAACAGGAATTGAATAATTAAAAGGTCTTACCACTAGGGTGTGCAAAAAAGAATATCTTGATATTTATTGGAATTTATTTCATAACACTACTTAAACAATATTTTACAAAGTGTGCTTTTGTGCTGGTTTAAGCCTGTAATAATGAATAAATAAATATAACACTAAAACCCACCAGCAGGTTGTGACAGGACTGTGTCTTAAAGGGGCCATAGAATGGAAAACTGAATGTACCTTGGCATGGTTGAATAATAACAGTTCAGTACATGGACATAAC
>JAUMHQ010000058.1:19887886-19901423 GCA_032361165.1 Enteromius paludinosus
CAAAATTTACTGGTATTCCTATCTTTGTGGGGACAATTGGTCCCCATAAGGTGATAAATACCAGGTGCACACACACATACAGTTATTTAAAATTGCAATATTTTTACAATATTCCAAAGCTAAATATATATGTAGACATATGCCAGCATTTCTAAATGCTGTATTCATGGATGTAAAAGTTTTCAGTGCATCCAAAATATACTGTATAACAAGTTTCTCACCCTTGATGTCCCAGAGTGTAAAATGGCGGTTGTTGGAGGCCTCGGGTGCCAGTGTGAAATAGAATCGGTGTCCAGACTGCGGTTCGTCTCTGTCCACTACACTGATGGTGTGAATGAGCTGGAGAAGAGACAGAAAGAGGTTAAACGTCTCGGTTACGTATGCAACCCTCATTCCCTGAAAAAGGCAACAGAGATGTTACGTCATTGACTGACGTCATGGGGTCCCACCTGGGAGACCAACAACGTCATAGTGACTGACTGAAAATCGACCTAATCAGAGAATGTGCTTCTACCTTCCACCAGAAAACAGCTGAAAAGAAAAATGTGACACTGTAGGAACTTCAGCCAGACTGCATGACTACTCATGTTTACTAGTGGACTATTCAGCCAGAAAACTAGCTGACAAGTCAATATTTACCTTATGTAAATGACTCACTTCTGGCAAGTCAAACAGTGTGCGAGTCTAGAGAAGGTCCACTGCTGAGAAGATGAGGCTGACAAACCAAAGCGGGCATATCTGTATTTCCAGCTTCATGCAGCTGCTGTTGTCACAAACGCAAGTCATGTTCTTGTCGCTAGAGTTCCTGTCAGCCTCTGGCCGACATTTGATAAGCTTAGCAGCACTTTGCAGCAATTCTGGCTTGTATGTGACTCTCTGAATGCACTCCGATCATCTCAGATTTCTGTAGCTCCAGGGTGGTTCATTTATGATGTACTGTATGAATGCAAAACACTCTGAGTTCACAGGACTTTCACTTTTGAGTCATTCAAACAGTCCAGAATATTTCAGGCATTACTGTTTACTGTACAAAGCTGCTGCCAAAATAGATGCACTAAAAAGACTAATCACATAACTGAACTACTGGTCAGTTTTTTTTTTACTTATTTTATTTCAGGAAATTGCATGAGAGACAGAATTCCTCAATTTCGCTTATAATAAATGTAAAACAATAAACTGAACCTTAATAAAATGTACATAAATAAAATAATAATAACATTAAAACTGCAATAACTAAAAATCAGCTAAAAGCAGAAGATAGAAAATATTGAAAGCAAATATTATAAAACCACACACATTTTAATAATATAATTTTGATTAACATTAATTTCTGTGAATACTAAATCATTTTAACACTACAGCTTTATTTTAACATTAGCTGATGCATGGACTAACAATGCATATTTGTAAATTATAATCAAGATTAATTCTTAAATGCTCAATATTACTGTTGTAGCATTGCATTTTGAACAGCCCTGTACAATTTGCATATTACTAACTACCCAAAATGAATATACTCTGCACTCTTTTGCATTCAGAAAGCACATTATAATTGACCGTGCAGGAGCTGCAGACTTCCTTTTTTGCCATATTATGCTAAAACTACATGGAGCTCTCTCGGCTGTGGATTAACAGTTTCTGTGATAAATCAGAAGCGTGAGGCGGAGAAGTTGTGAGAGTGGGTGTACTTGCGAGCGGCATCGGGCCCAGTCACTACATTAGCCGGATTGTGAGACAACAGATGGAAGTGTTTAGGAGGGCGGGAGGAACAGAGAAGCGACGGAGATGGAGTGGGAGGCTCTTCAGACAATCCCGCCAAAATTCCCATGTTCTCTCATTGCTCATTTCTCATTACACGGTCGTCAAAAGCCTCGCACGGCGTTTATGTCAATTTTCAGGGAGGTGATAGAAAATCCAAGTGTAATTAGAGGAGAGAAACTAAATTAAAACTCATTCTGCAAAGTCTTTCTCGGGCCCTGAAGTCAGCGAGGAATGGAAAAGGAAAGACGCGTTCACACACCAGGAAAGTGAAAGCAAGGACAAATGCTTGTAAGGCACATACATATACTCAAAGGAGACCCCACACTAACACTGATGTTTCCCCTTCAAAATGATTAAAGCTGGAGTTTCCAAGAGAGGCAAAGTGCTTGTGTTTAAGCGCTCGTTTGACGAGCTCCGCTTTGACTCCAGCGCTCCGCTCCCGCGAGGAGAAACCCAGCATTCACCACCACAGCCTTTCAAGAAACAGTTTGCTCAGATATGAGCATTCTGTTCACACTGTGTCAGTTCAAACCGGTGCACTATGGAAGTCCATATGACTCATGCTCTATGCTCCATGTTTTTTGAAGTGCAACAATAGATTGACAGCTGTCAATATAACAGCTGTCAAAATATTATATTTATGCATTTGGTAAATGCTTGTACACCAAGTGATGTACACCGATAAATCAAGCATACACATAAATAAATTAAGACAAAGACTAATACACATACATGCAAATGAATACTTCCAAATGCCATTTTTAAAAATGTGAACATTCCTTTTGACAAAAAAAGATTTTAAGTGAAGTTGAGCTTAAATTTCAGTCTATTTTTACAAAGATGTACGACTTTATTTTTTAAAGAACTGTGCTTTGGTGGTTATTTCATAAGCAGTCTCTTTGTATGTCAAAGTCTCTGTTGTGATCCTGAAAAACAGCGGCAGGCGTGAGGGTGAGTAAATGATGATAGTGTGAACTATTAATAAAGATCAACTAAAGAGACATATCTAGTTTGATGGCAAAAGAGTACTAATGAGTACTAATGTTTGCTACTACGATACACTGGTTAAGTAACAGTATACTGTGCACACAGCATGTTTGTGCCCTGAGGTGCTGATGTAAGAGTCTCATGTACGAGCTGGACTGCATACATACTCAGATTCTGGTTTAGAGCCCACAGACTGTCAGTCATGCGCACATGAAACACATTCTGGCACAGAAAGAGAATGCGGTGTTAATATTCATTCATGACTGTGTGCTCAGTATTGTTACTGCAGTCTGTGAGCGGCAGGCAGGCTTGCCAATCTTCACAAGGTAAAGTTAGGGTATAGAAGCCAGTCCTTTCTTTTGCTGCCTAACCCTAACGCCCATTTATCAAAGCCCATATATCTTACGAACAAGAAACTATGCTTCTAACCCCTGATCCAAAGCTGTAGTTCTAACCACCACGTACGTTTATGACGTTGACTGTGAACGTTCATTTAAACTATGCTTTCGGGAAACACTGAATCGTTAAACTGTGCTGGTAACGACAAAACTTGTGGCTTGTGTGTGTTTGTTTTGGTGATTTTAAATATCAACATTGGCTTCCAGAAGTTGCATACCGCACCTTAAAATAAAATAAAATAAAATAAAATAAAATAAAATAAAATAAAATAAAAAATAAAAAAATAAATAAAATAAAATAAAATAAAATAAAATTTACCTGTATTTTAATTTTGCACTTCATTACCTAATGTCTTGCCAATGTTAATAATATATTGGTAAAAAAAAAAATCCCCAGTATGTTTTCCTTTTTTCACATTTTTGTTCCTTTCACATTAACAGTACTTTTGGCCATAACAGTCAGACTTTTCTTAGAGTGTACATTAGCACTGACCAGCATAGACATCTATGCGAACTTAATTTAGTCTTTTCTAAATGGTTAAGCAGGTACAGAATGAGGCAGAACATACAAATGTTGTTGATGCTGGAATAAAACTGCAGGTGTTGAATCCCCAAAACATATTTCTCATAAGTCGAGCAGTACTTGCAGCTGATAATGTTTCTGCTTGATTACATCCACAGCAGCATTAAACTAAACACTAACCTGTGCTTCCCATCAGCCTCATTATTCGCAGCGCTCCACTTCTGTCTGCTGCTGATAATACAGCGCCGGACCCGTTTAAGATCCTTTAATCAACACACACAAACCCCTGTGACTTTCCTAACATTGCCTGGGTCCAGAAAAACAGTGTTACGCAACATAAGATCTCCAGCCGCATGACAGAGGGGAAACGGGACACATGTTATATTTTTAAGATGTTTGTTTATTGGCCTCTTCTCAGCTTGAAAGGGAAGTTTTGTGGGACTCCTGCTGAGCACCTGCTTTCAAACGTCCTTCATCACTGCAACGCTTTAGAGCTCGCCCATGAAATGCTGCTCTACTGTGAAAAACTGGGAATTAGGAGACGGTACGTATTGATTTTCTTTAAGTTTGATTAAGTTATTTTCAAGATGTTTGGATCTGTTAAGACTTCTTGAACCGTATTCCTTCATTGATTCAGCACAAACGACTCGCATGAATAGGTTCTTTTGTAAGTATCAGTCAAAAAAGGGGTATTCATAATTTGTTTTGTCTGCTAGTCTGTTTGTTTGTTTTTTACACAAATAGGATAGATATCTTATCATAATTAAATACAGTTTAAACACCTTCCAAGATGCTGTTATGTTTATACTCTAAACATATAGTGTCTCAAATTATATAAGTGTCACGATGCCTGCTGGAAGTGCCATCGGGCGCCACCAGAGGGCACTCCAGCCCGGACTGTGTTCTGTGTTTTCCTATCCCTCCGTCTGTATTAAGGACTTGTATTATGAAGTGTCTCCAGCTGTTTCCATGTCTCCACCCCGCTTGTTTGTTGCTATGACTACTCCAATGACTACTCTATGACGCCCTTCTGCCTTGTTTCCGTGTATATAAAAGTCCTGTTTGTTTCCTGTGAATTTGCTTGTCATTGTTGGATTGTTTATGTACCCTGTGATCCATCCCTTTGTGAGCCATTCTCGTTTCTCTGTGTTTTCTCTGTGTTTGCCCGTTTTGGATTATCGACCTCGCCTGCTATTGGACTTTCGCTCTAGCCTCGCCCCCCTGGACACTGTTTGCCGTTTGTCTGACCCACACTTCGTATCTGGATTATTCTATTGCCTTTGCCTCCTATGTCCCAGTTTGCTGTTATCGACCCTGCCTGTGATTCTCCTGTGTGCTTGAATAAATAGTTGCAGATGGATCCGCACGCCTCCCGTCTCATTCCTGACAATAAGAGTAGTAGATCAGATTTTGATGCATTTGTATATAGTGTTGCTATTGTCAATGTCAATGTCACTATTGCCAATAGCACCACCACCCACAACAAAAACTTAAAGTATATATAAAAATAATAATAATACAATAAACAGTTTAAAAGGTCGTTTTATTTATTTATTTATTTCAGTAGTTTGCCTACTCATAGTGTATATAAAATTGTGTTTTATTGGCCACATTCACGCAGCAGCAGAACACAGTTGTTGAGTCCTAATACAGGGAGTGACACCGCGTTCTGTAACGGAACTCACCTGGAAATGTTCAGGACTCACAACCACATTCTCTGGGCACACGCGCTGTGTGAACGGAACAGGACTCGTCATACACTGCTGAAGAAAGCCGCTCTGCTGCACAAACGCGCATCTACCGGGTGTTTTTATGTGTGTTTTGGGTAACTTATACAGTATGGATGGAGAAATGAGCTGCGTGTCATTTGAAAGTTTTATTAGATCTCGTCAGTTTTCCACCGGAGCCGCTCTCATCAGTTTCAAATGCTCCGCTTTCCGCGCAAAGCTGCTGTCGGTTAATGAAGGTTTGATGAACGAACTCGCGCCTCGGTTGGACCGCTGTCATGTCAGAAAGTGACTTTTATGGACGTTGCCATCTTGGGTCACTGTTGCTAACTTTTTTCTTTCATTTTCTTGATTTATCATTTATGTAAAATAGCTATATGTTTCTCGTACAGGCCTATTTATCCTTTATAATGTTTTTCTCTGGTCACAAAAGTGCTGCAAGCATATGATATGAATAGATATGATCATGTGAATCTTCGTCTTCTGTTGTTTGCTAGTTTTTGCGCATGTACCATGAATCCACAGAAAACAAATATGACTATTTTTATTGGGTCACAGGCGCTTATCCTTTCTAATTGAAGGAAATTCTGATTTAAAATAATGTTGTCGGTTAACCGCTAATAATCGGTGAACGAGCGTCAGTTGTCGGTTACGAGAAATAACTAAAAAGCACATAACAAATTTTACATTTAAAATACAAAAAGTCAGTTCAAATATGAATAAAGACTATAATACTTCTGTTAAACTAAAACTTTTAACTAAAATTCAGTGTATAGGAACACAGAGGCACTGATGAATCGTTCACAATTAAAAATATTCATTAAGATATTAAATAAGGTCAGTTCTTCATGTTAACTTTAAGGAAGCAGAGCTTTTAATTGGAACGATCCTTATCCTTACTATACTGTGACCCTCATTTGTTTAATGAGCTGTTGTTTGGATGGAAAAAAAGAAGTAGTATGAAGTAAACAAGGGTAAATGAGAACAGAAACTATATAAATGAACACTGTTTTCTTAACAAACGTTAATTGCGGTGCGAAAGACAGAAACAACAAAAGGTCATCCGTTATTTCCCATTTTGAGGGCAAAACTAATGCCTGAGAGGCTTCTGGAGGGAGAAGGATTGGGATGGAGAAATGCTGAGAGAAACAGGGAGTTCTAAACAAGAAAGAAAGACAGAGAAAAATAATGTGAAGGAGAGAGAGATTGTGAGAGGGAAGCAGTGTGTGGGAGTTTATTGAGTGGCAAACACAGCTCCCTCAAGCTAAATCATCTAATTAGATTTCCATCCAACAGCCCCCTCATGACCCTTTAAGCTGCGAGAGGCTCGGAAAGTGAGAAGCCAAGAGTCTCCCAAAAGTCTTGCACGTTCTCCAGAGTCTTCCAGGACCAAAGGTCCTCTCCAAAAGTCTTCCTCCAGCTCACAGAGGAGGAGGAGGAGGAGGATGCTGACCTCTGAGACGAATGAAGAAGTTCAAGGAAAAATAGTTTTCATTCTGTGAGTTTGCATTGGAGTGATGAAGAGAGGAGCTGACGGTAATTAGTTACCGAAGGCGGAAATTAATCTGGGCATTGAAAACCTGGAAATATCCGGGTGATTTTCAGCCAGGAAAAGTAAAAATAATTTAATAAAATACTCAACTACTGAGGAACACAAGCATAGTAAAAGTAGCTACGTGTTTGTCAATTTAAAACGTGACGGATTTAAACCTTTACTTCTGAAGAATGCCTTAAAAATGGGTTCCTTGTTCATAGCTTTAACTTTCAGCAACACATTTCCTGTTATTTTCCACAGAAGTAATGAAATACAAAATCATATGTGCTTTGAATGAAACGAGGGTGGGTGCTTTTTAATTTTTTTGGCTGTAGGAGTGAATTGAGCACGGGTTGGGTGTATGTGTCACCGTGCGATCGGGAGCCAATCCATCTCCAAAGCCGTCTGCAAGCGTACGGGAGCGAGAGTGTACTTTTCCCCTCAAACATTAGTCATGTAGCCGGGACTGTCCCGCGGGAGGACCAGACCCCTGTGATCTGTCACGGAGATCCGCTCGGTGCCGTTTGATGTCTTGTGTGGAGCTGACAGGCCTCTCGTCCTCGGGCCCTTCTTAGTATTTGCCTTTCCACCCGGCCTTTCCCTGGACACGCCACTCTATATGATATCTGTCTCTCCTCATCCCATCAGCACAAATACCACAGGGTTACGTGCTCGCACCGCTTCACATGGCAATCTGAACAAGGGTCAGGCGTGTAGATAATCAACGAGATCATGAAAACGACGCGTTGTGAATCAAAGTCCTCTCTGGAGAGGTAAAACCTTTTGGTATATTTGCATCTTTTTAAAAGACAACGTTAGGGAGATGCATCCCTTTTCTTGTACTGAATAACAATTAAATTTGTGCACTTTGGTATTTATATTTACAGGAGCTAGTACTACGTCTGACATAAAAGATTGTACTATCATGGCATTTTAGAAAGCATCATGGTATTCTTGGAAATGTTTTTTAGTTGGTTCTTCTAAGAATACCTTGAAAAAGCATGGAAGTACCAACTAAATATTTCAAATACCATTTACAAAAAAAAATAAAAAATGGTTTTAGTGATACCATATTTTGGGGATATTTAGACATGGTACACATCTCAAAAACCCTGTATAATTTGTAAGCGAAGAGAAAGTCCAAAACAAGACCTTACTGAAGAAAATTACCGTTATTGTATCATATTTTAGGGGAATTAAAAAAAAAAAACATGCATGTTTGAATAAACACTGTAATATTGTGGCGCTATTTGCAAGTGAAAATAAATAGTTCTAATATGATTTACAGAATTAAGTACCATAGTTCACCATAAATTGGGGATATTGAACTTGGTAGTACCGTGGTATTATTTGTAAATGAAGAGAAATAGTTCAAAACAAGACTTTAAAGAAAAAGTCCCATTATTTTACCATATTTTAGGGTACTTAAAAAAACAACAATGATACTGTACACATTCTATGAAACATGGTAATACCACGGAGCTATTTGTCTGTGAAGAAAAACTCTTGCAAGCTGACATAGCATTTACATGATAAAGTACCATTATTTTACCCTATTTTGTGGTATTTCCAAGAAAACCATGGTAGTTTCCATGGTAAATGTGCTAAAACATGGTAATATCATGGTAAAATTTGTAAGTAAAGTGAAATAGCATTTACAGAATAAAGTACAATTTTACTTTTGGGGCATTTACACGAAAACCATGGTAATACCATACACAAAATAAGGTAATACCAGTGTAAAAAAGTACCACAGTGTTACCATATTTTGGGGTACTTCTATGAAAATGGCATATCTAAAAAAAATAAATAAATAAATAAATAAATAAAAATAAAACTGTACCATGATATTATTTGTTAGTGAACTGAAAGTTCAAAATCTACAGAAAAAGCACTACCATTTTTACCCTATTTTGTGTTTATTCATGTTTAAGACATGGTAATAGCATGGCACTACTTGTAAGTGCAAGTGTTTTTATATTCCCAATTGCTGTTATGGTAATGCTATGGTATTTTAGATGTAGCACAAACGTAACATACATTTTATGACAATACTAATATGTGTGTATTTTTAGCGCTAGCTTCTTTTTCCCAGTATAAAATGAAGAGCGCGTTGTGTGGATCCCGGGGCTCCAGATCTACCTGACACTTAAATCCGCATGAGCCCATAAACGCTTTCTCCTTCCATGTCTAACATCGGTGTCACGGCGCTGGAAGGGGAGTCGTGGCCCCGGAGCCAAAGCTGCTTATGAGCTATCGGCTAAGTCCCTTTTCATGTCTCCAGCCCTCTTTCTCTCCCTGCGTCTGATTTATTCACCTTTTACACACAAACAAATACGCTGCGTTGTCATCCTTCAAATGGGATCAAACCCTATGCATTTAGCGGCTTAAGCTAATCTGATTTCACTGTTGTTCTATAAGAAACGCGAGCGGCGACGCTAGCGAGCGCTAGAGCAGAGGACAGGCCACGCTAGCATGACACACCAACAAAGCTTGATAATTGGGCTAGCAGTAGTGTAGAACGTCATGTGAAATGGGAGAGCAAGCAAGTTTTTGAATTAAACAATGGCCACAGTAGGCTATATGAAGAGAATATCGTCCGGTTTGCAAAATATACAAACACTTTCACTGGTGCAATGTTGTGACTAAATTCTATAGGTACTTTTTAAGGAGCAGTCTAATGAAGTTTGTCTTTTGCAAACCGAACTGATTTCAGCTTGGCCTACAACTACATTAAACTTTTAGTTTAGTTTAAAATGAATGACTTGTGCACGATGAATTTCAAATTCCAGTTCACTTTAAATTCACACTAAAAAATTCAAAGGGACATCACATAGTCTCTAGTCCACTAATTGCAAATATTAAAGGAAAAAATACTTATTCATGCATTCTTTTTTAAATAATATTTAATAAGAGTAGCCTACTTTATTTACAGCAAAACATAGAATTAAAATGCATGATGCAATTTTTATGCAAAATAATGCTGAATTATGCATGAAGTGTAATAAGTGTAAAACCACTTAAGACTGGCATTTTGTAGAAGATATATCCACATAAACACAGGATCTTGTGAGATGGCTTTATGGGCATTCTTTTTGGGTTGCACGTTCATGTTAAGCTGCTTTTAGACTTACTACACTTTTATGCATGATTCAGCATTGCTGCATAAAAATAAAAATAATTGGGTTTATTTATTTATTTTTTGCATATATATATATATATATATATATAATTAAATAGGCCTACATAATGCAATAGTGCCCCTATTATTTAGTTTTGGAGTCTCAAACAACAGGTGGACATGCATGCAAGGTCAAAAAACACTTTCAGGTTCTAAGATGCATTTATTTTTACCTGAGTTGAGACTTCCAAACAATTAATTCAGTGATTCAGTTTTCCAAACCTCTCCAGTGATTTGATGATTTCATTGTTTGCAGTGTTTGTGCGCATTAAGCACCTCAAAAGCACCACCTAGTTGTAAAGAATGAATTTGCATTTTCATTTAGACCAATGCGGAAAAAAACAAGTGAGTAAATGACTCGTTTTAGTGATTCAGAGTTTCTTATAAGAGACCATTTTTTTATACACGGTGCAATTTCAGATTTAAAACTTTGCAGGATGTTTTCATTCACTTAGAGCTGTGTTACACAAGCTCATTAGAAAAAAAAAATCAATAACATGAGTACTTTAATGTACTGTTTTGCAGTAAATGGGTACAAAACAAGCTCAAAACGAAGAAGCAACTAATATAGTAATAGTTTAACTCGTAAAAGATCTAAGAAGTGCAAACACTGACTCAACTGGCCTGCTCAAATCAAAAGGCAACTATCGTGATTTATTCAAGATTTATTCCAAGAAAACCAAAAAGCATGCACATAAACCTGTCTCACCCGATCCAGTGTTTATGTGGAGGCCGAGTTTTGTGCATCTCCTACAAAGCGCCAATCTTAGGTGAGAGATAAATGAGTGTAATTGCGTGTTCCTCCACAGGCCTAATTTCCAGCCCAATCACCAGAGTGATTAATCACGGAGCCAGAGCTCACGTAAAACTTGAACGCACAAACTGCAGCATCTCCTGCCCTCCGCAGGCGTCTCTCGCTCACCGAAGCCAATTTAGTCGACACAACGCAATGGGGGACCCTGGGGTGGCAGACTACAAATCACGTAAACATGCTACAGGTTATCGTAAAGATATTACATCGCTGAAGCTGCAGCAGGGGGCTTCCAAAGAGTCCCGCGCTTAATGAGAGAAATTTATTACCATAAGCCGTCACTGGTTTGCTCTTTACCTCTGTATTTGGGAGACCAAGACGCTTACCATTTTTCACCATAAATGCGCTTCAGAAACAGCAGGTATCATGGCCCTTCGGTTTGAGACGGTCCTGCTGAAAGATGAAACGTCTTCTGAGCTCTTATGGACTCAAACAGCATCTTTTCAATATATACTGCTATTGTGTTGCACTCGGTCTTTGTTCTGTCCAGCGAGTCGGCCGGATAAAAAGCGTCTCCTCAGCGTGAAGCTACATCACAGGATGCATGGTGATTGTTAAGGTGTGAATGCCACCCAAAACTATCTCTGGCTCATCTTACAAGAAGAAACATGCTCTTTTGTGTCTCTCTTCTTTCAGGCATTCTTTTACTTTATTCTACTTGGTAACCCTTAAAAAGTTACTGCTGGTGACTTCTCAGTATCTAAGGATCCATATTGAAATTTGAATTCAACCAGCCTTTCTTTCTTAAAGACAAAGTTTTTATATATATATATATATATATATATAATATAAAATATAACTAAATAAATGAATATATAAACATTTATACATTTTCAAGACATATATTGCATGTGTGTGTCTTTATATATACATTATACAGTACACACACACTATGAAAACAAAAACTTTTAATCTGGATGCAATAAATCTTGAATAATTGCTTGACAGCACTAATACTGTATATACAGTGGGGCAAAAAAGTATTTAGTGAGCCACCAATTGTGCAAGTTCTCCCACTTAAAAAGATGAGAGAGGCCTGTAATTTTCATCATAGCTTTAGCTATACCTCAACTATAAGAGACAAAATAAGAAAAGAAAATCCAGTAAATCACATTGTAGGATTTTTAATAAATGAATTGGTAAATTCCTCGGAAAAATCTGCTTACTTATGACTATTAATGTTGGAACAATGCTTTATTAAGGATGAACTGACTATTTACTAATGCTTAACTAATGATTCATAGCGTGTAGTTATTATAAAGTGTTAAGGCTACATCATTAAATGGTGCAACTAAAACTAAACACAGTTAGTTTTTATTTATTTATTTATTGTATACTATGACATCCTTAAACACTCAAGACACTGTTTTACCTGCACATGTCTTTGGTCTAAACATTCACAGATGTCACATTATTAAATGATTCTTTATCTCTAAAAAAAAGACTGGTAGTTAATTTAATTATTCACAGGTGGCGACATTTTAATTTATTTATTTTTTTGCCTGTGCATCACATTTGTGAATGCTTGTATGCAGCATAATTTCATTGATTAAGATTAACTTTAAACCTAACTGAAAGAAAAATAGTGTTTCAATGCTTAACAACAACAAAAATGAAAGAGAATACCATGCTGCATGAAATGGTGCTTCAAAAAAAGAACAAAAGAGAAAAAGAAACAGGACGCACAAAATACTTTTCTGTTTTTTAATCTTTTAAATTAACTTATTTAATGGTTAAATATTTTCCAAAAGAAAGCAACCTTCATTCTATTCTTTATCCAAGGTTGAAAATGGAAGATGACAAAAGCCCTTCTTACACACAGCCAAAAATGCAGTACAAAGGTTACTAGTTCTGTACAACAAAAAAATCTCTAAGAATCCTTAATCCAGCAATAACAGTCCTCTTTCAGCGCCTCTATTGTGGAGCGAAGCCCTCGAGAAGACACACAGAAAGGAGGAGTGCACACAATTTTCCATGACATCTCCAAAAAGCAAACAAACCTTTTGTTGTTCTTTATGTTAGGCAGGGAAATGTTCAGAGGATCAACAAATAAACAGAGCGTTGAGGACAAGAACAACTTCAAAATAAATTCTAATAATTCTAGTCAGAGAAAGAATACAGCATGTGATTGTCATGACAGTAATGTAATTTTTTATTTATTTTTTCTTATTTTAAACAAATACAGCTCTTTGAGGCCCATTTCCACTATAATTAACTCATGTTTATATTATTCATTATTATTATTATAATTGTAATCATGCATTTATGTCGATTATTTCACATCGTGACTACAACCATTAAAAAGCACTAATGTCTGCATCTCTTCATATGGCACAGTCAAACGAACCTGCTCAATGTCAAGTGTCTGGATCAGCAGAAATTATTGTTACATGCTACATGCAGTTGATTTATATAGAACTAAATTCTATAGACCGGCATCATGCTTTCTTTAGATACTGTACTTTATAGAAGCCAGTGTAGCTCTATTTCAAACCCTTTCAAACTATCTCAAAGTAGTCTCAAAGCACTTGATGCCCTACAAATGAACAATACCTTTTAGATTTCAGTAGAACCAGGCAGATCACTACAAATGATTTCATATTTAATAGCATTTT
>JAUMHQ010000058.1:19920955-19935106 GCA_032361165.1 Enteromius paludinosus
GCTTAATTGTGAACAAATTAACCATTAATTAATGCTTAACTAATGCATTATTCTGACCCCCTTTTCTGAAGTGTTACACATTGACCTTATATTTAACATTAAACAACATTTGCAACCCATTTTTCTTTCAATTTATGACACATCTACAAATGAAATCTTACCCTAAGCCATCTCACAAGTATAAATTCAGATGCACGGTATATTAATAGGCTGCTCTGTACCTGATGGGAACGCTATCCATATCTGGGTCTTTGGCCGTCACAATCCCAACCAGCGCGCCCAAGCGAGCGTCCTCCTGAACCTCCATGATGGTTCCGGCCGCAGGGATGAAGATGGGAGGCTCATCCACATCCGAAACACTGACCCGCACGATGGTTTGATCCCGGAAAGAGCCCAGATCCACGAAACGAGGGTCCACGTGTTTGTTCACAGCCTCCACGACCACATTATGAGTGCGCTTGCTCTCAAAGTCTAGAGGCTGGAGTCAGAGATATTTAGAAACTAGAAAGACTACAGCACACACATTCTAAGGCTGTGAAAGATTTTAGTGTAATTGTACAAACATCTAGCTTCAGCTGGTGCTTCACGTATCGCTTTGCTGTCACATCTTAACTGATTTCTATCAAAAATCCATCAGAACAACTGTAGTGCAGATGAAGCAGCTCAGCTTTACTTGATTCTCCTTCAATCATCTTTAAAAAAATCAGTTTGTTTTAAATCTGATCATCAGGGTCTTCTGAGAAGCTTATGTTTTTCAGAAGCTTTACTTTCACTGTTCCCCAGCTGAGCAATGATCTTCAAGCCTCCAAACATCTCACATCTTCTGAGCCTTTATATCTCTCAATCAGGATTGCATTACATGTTTGGATAATTTTCATCTCATTTTATGAAGACATATTATTAAAGATGTAGAATGACCATTGATATTTAAATGCAATTTCAGTGTTACAAAAATCTTAATTGTACGTTTTAATTGTAAAAATGTTTAATAAACATTTCCATTTTACTAACATAAAAAAAAAAAAATGTATAAAGAAAAATACATATATATATATATATATATATATATAATTTTTTATTTTTTTTTGCATAATATGTGTGTTCTTTGTATATTTATTATGTATATATAAATACACACACATGTATGCATTTCAGTAAAACAAAATGTTATTTTTAAATAAATATAAAAAATATATAATTTATTTATACTATAAATAAAATTCATATAAATAAGTACATATTTTTACATTTATACTGTATGTGTGTATTTATATATTTTTTTATAAAATGAAAGTATTTTGGAGCATTTTATTCTACCTATGTTCTCTTTTTCTTTGTTAGAATACACTTTCGTATATTAAACAATTTTGATGCTGTGTTGAATCACTGCTTGATGTTAAAATCACTATCTAACACCAAACTACACCCTAGGGCCACATGTGAAGGGCAGGATGACCTTCCGAAATGTCTTCCATCTACCTTTTTGATGGTGATGACGGCCTCTTGTGTATCTCCGTCAGTTGAGACTCTGAACAGTTCTCCGCCCTCCTCGTCTTTGATCAGGTAACTCATATCCGTATTCTCGCCCATGTCTGCATCTGTCGCGATCACCCGGCCGATCGACGTCCCAACGGCTGCACCCTCCGAGACCGAAAACTGATACATCTCTGTGAGCCAAAGAGAGCATATTACTTTCACAGCGGTTTCCATTCATGTTGAAACACCAGGGTGAGAATGCATGCATATTAGGGCTTGGGGAATATAGCGAAAGAAGAGAACAAATTTTTTTTTTTTTATATTTAATAATAAACATATAATGTGAAATATTTCTCTGTATGTGACTATTTGCTCTGAAAAGCTTAAAAGGACCGCTTTTTGTAAATTAAGTGTAATTTATTCCTGTGATGCAATGCTGAATTTTTAGCATCATTACTCCAGTCTTCAGAGTCACATTTTTGATTATTATTAATGTAGAAAATAGTGCTGTCAAACAATTAATCATGATTCATCTCATCCAAAATAAAAGACAAAAGTTTTTGTCACGGTTCGATACAGCAAAAAAAAAAAAAAAAAAAAAAAATCACATTTTTATTTATTAAAACTTGGAAAAGTAAGTCTTGGATGGTATTTATTGATTAATTTAAACGTAATAAAAAGTAGATTTGAGCCATTTCAAATCGTGAAAGCTGAGCATCCCGCGTTCGTAAACCGACATCTGATTATTTTGAGTTATAAAATATTATGAACCATGCTATTCGATTCTCAGTGATTGTAAATGTGTGTTTTATTATGTTCAGGCATCACGCGTGTGTTTGACTTATATATGGTATGGGAGGCCATCTCTGTGCTGTGACTCTGAATAGAGCAGCTGTAAAACATCACAGGCTCAGACAAATAAAAAGCACTTTGTCTCATTGTTCACATCAGAGCGGAGAGCGTGGCCAATGCTTTAATACATTTCATGTCTGGAAGCAGGACTCCTGTGTGTGTGTGTGTGTTTGCAGGCACACTGTATACAGAGCAGTGAAGCACGTTGGGGTATTATGTTCCCTTTTCTGCTGTTCTTCCGTCCTCCCTTTCCATTTTCTCCAGAGGAAAAGCAGCATTAGCTTTATTACAGCAAAGAGACTCACTGTAATACTGTCGCAGATGCCCTGATGTCTGTTTTTCTCCATATTTCGATGACTCTCTCCTCTACCCACCCCCCTCTCTCATTCTCTACAAAAACCTCATTTATGCCAGTTTTGCTCTAGCATCTAATTCATTAAGCTGCTTTTTGTATTGTCGGCCCAACTGAAATCTTTATACTCCGCTATGACACATGCTGCACTCAGGCATATTGCCTATGTATTACAGAGTGTACATTATAAGGCCGGGGTGCTTATTAAAGCGAGGCTTGACATGTGCTGTGTTGCTGTTGAAACAGTTTCTAAATTAAATAGAACAGTCTACAGTTACATCTTCTGGATGTAAACAGACCATTCATTTTCTCCATAGAGAAATCAATTCTTAATGATTGTGGATAAATCTTTCTAGACGGGTGTAGCATGAGCTCTGAGGTTAAGAGATGATATGTGACTCTCTAGCAGACACAAGCCAGCCTGATTTGAAGACAATTTCAAGAAGCATCTGTGAATCATCGTTTAAAACTCAAAGAAATGATTCATTTGAGTCATTAATGGATAAATTAGTCTAAAAAGTAGACAACATTGTCTTTTGTTTGTAATTACAAGACTAACATAACAGACATAAGTGGTTTAGGCCTCAAAACTAGACACACTAACCTCAAGAACGGCGACAATCAGCAAAGGCTAAAAAGATGAGCTTTGTACATTTCAAAATCTATGTTTGACTAGTTGGGACAACATTTGGGGTAACTGTGTTGCTCTGACAACGGTTTTATGTTGTTTAAATAATTAAAAATGTTATTTTTTTAGTATTTGAGACTCAAAAGCTTTGTAACTGGAACAGATGCAGTTTGATTTTTTACAGTATAGATTCGATAAGACACATCAGCTTAACACTGATAAGATCAACCTGTACGCCCACTATTACAGAATTTATAATCAATAGAAATCCCTGCCGTATAGAGGTTCTTTTAGACCGAGGAAACATTTTGAGTTTGAAGGCTGGAAGGATTTGGATTGGACTTGAATGTTTCTGACCAAACACATACGACTGACAGGCTCTGACTGACGGGAGTTTTGATAGACCTTCAGAACTGACAACAGAGGTTTAGTGGCCTTCACACTCAAAGTCATTTGCAGCAACAAAAAAAGCCATTCGTTTTCAATGACAGTCAGTGATTTAAAGAAATAGTACCCTCAATATTCATCCTCACACAGAAGATTCTGGCAACCGTTTCCAATATAACTAAAGCACTGCTTAGCTCAAAATTTAATGAATGGATGCTCTGTAGTGAATGGGTGCCGTCAGAATTAGAGTCCAAGCAGCTGATAAAAACATCACAATGATCACAATAAGAGTGGTGTGTATTACTTGTGTATTATTGCAATGTTTTTATCAGCTGTTTGGACTCTCATTCTGACGGCACCCATTCACTGCAAAGGATCTATTGGTGAGCATTTCTCCAAACCGGATGAAGAAACAAACTTATCTACATCTTTGGTGGCCTTAGGTTGAGCACATTTTCAACAAATGTTTATCTTTGGGTAAACTATTCCTTTAAGACATCAGCTTATCAATAAAGAGTGTTAGGATTGGATATAACAACCAAACAGACCGGAAAAACACCAATACTAACTACAACTAACCATTTTTTTTCTCTATATTTTTTTTCTGTTCAAGAGCAACATTCGTCTCACAGCTTGTTTCACTTCACAAAACTCTAAACTCTATTACTGTAGTTTGTTCCAGTTGTTCAGAATTTCAAGTAGTGTCTGGCTTGCCTCATTCTTAGCAGGGACAAACTCTGTGCTTTATTAGTTTTTAGCTGGAGCTGCTCAATGAGTCGTCTTAAAGTGAGCCAAAGCAAACAGAGCTGTGCTGTTCCAGCATTACAGAATCACTATGCAAAATTTACATACTTGGCCATCTGGAATTTAGAGGCTTTTGAGCACTTAAACAAATCATTTAAAGTATTAATAATAACAAGAATTTTATCAAGGTTGCCTCTTCAGTTGCACAAACAGTGCTCTACTTTTTATGCTCTTTACTGATAAGTCTGATTGGTTATTGATAAATATTATCAATAAATGAGACCAATAAATGAGTGTTACCCATTTACGAATGTCTATGTCTATTTTAGACTTGCAAATCACAATTTTTTACATTTTCACGACCATTTGGTGGAGCACTATTACATTAATGTGAATTAAAAATATTGCAAATAAAATTACATATATTAAAATAAAAATTTCTGATTAAATAAATAAATAAGGTAAAATTTTAAATGTTACCTTGGCAATAAACAAAATGAAACAAAAGTTAAAGTACTACACTTACCAAAACCGAAAAAATTATATAATTCAAATAAAATAAAAATAAATACAAATATTTTCAAAAATTAAAAGGACAAAAGCAAAAAATAATGTAAAAAATTAACTTACATAATATAATATAACTATCACTAAAGTAAAAATTAAAATATTGTATTGGCAAGCTTGATAGAAGAAAGAAAAAAAACCTTAATTAAAACAATTTAATTAAAAAAATTGCTAAAAATGAAACAAGAGCAAATTAAAACTAAATAGAAATGTGGAATATGACAAAAACACCTAACACAATATTAATAATAGTAATATGAATAATACTCAAATCATAAAAATTACCAATATGCAACAAACTGAATAAGTCTAATCTACTGTATTATAATCTTAACAATTGAAACCTTATTCATTAGTGTTAGCCTTTATGGCTTGGACATCACATTTTGTAATTTTGCAAGAACATCTCTGTGAGCATGTGCTGAAGAAAGTGTTGTGATGACAGCGTTCAGTCGAAGCACACTCACTCTGAGGGAAGCGTGGAGGGTTGTCATTAACGTCCGTGATCACTATGGTCACTGTAGTGGAACCAGAGAGGCCGCCCATTTGGCCTGCCATATCTGTTGCCTTGACAACCAGCTCGTAACGGTCCTGCGTCTCACGATCCAGATCCGCCACGGCCGTCCGGATCACTCCTGAACACCAAAGTAGAAGAGCGAGAAGTGGAATGATGGGTGTTTAAAGGTCACACCAGCAGCATTGCATGTCTGAAACCACCAATAATTCTTGTGCTCTCACAATTACCTTCAATTTCAAGAAACTATTATGCAATTAAAAATAAAAGTTCCTTCTGCCATGGTTACCAATTATAGTACTCTGATATAAATATAAATATAAAGGAGAACTCATTACACTCAATTGAAATTATAAAGGTCATAAGTCTTTGTAGGCGGATAGTTCATCAGTGTCACGTGAGCTGTGTTTATACAATTAAATTGTGAATTTTATCCCCTAATGAAAACTAATTTTTGTTCATTAAAAATAAGGCTGAAATAAAATAAATTATAAAAAAATATACAAAAAGAAACAACAATGTAAATGGAACTGCATAATATTAAATCAAACAGAAATATATATTTAAAAACAAATTTAAAAAACAGCCAACAACAATACAAAAATGTGAATTAAAAGTTGATTGCAAAATAAAATATGCATTTATTGATATATAAAATATTATATGTAAATATATGTTTCTAAAAAATAAGAAAAAAAACAGAATTAAATAAAAACTAAATAAAAAAAATAAAAAAAAAGTCTAATTCAAAATATTAAAAAATGCTATAATGGCGTGTGTATGTAGATAAAAACAAAACACACACACACACACACACACACACACACATATATATATATACATAAAAGAGAGATTATAAAAAACATAAACCAAAATGAAACTGAAAACTGAATAGTATAAAAAGCTAAAAACAGGTATTATATTATACTATATATATATATATATATATTATATTATACTACTATATATTTTTTTATAGTAGCTATATTATAATTTTGAACCAGACCTTGTTCTTAACAGGATTTGTGAAGCTCAAACTAGTACTGTAGATATTAAATAGAAGAACGACTTGCAAATAAACACAAAACTAGGATGTTTCAAAAGCCGTGAAAGTCTGTCAATGACTTGCTTTTTTCATCTAAAGCCAAGCTGCTTCAGGAACACAGGTCCTGGAATCAAGATATTTTGGGAGTGAAATAAAGACAATGGCACTGTGTTACCCTGAAGGACTGCAATTATCCTTTGTTGCCATGGCATTGGTTAGACACAGGCATGGAAATGATGAGAATGGTAAAGGACACACGCCAGCCTGACACTCCTGCTGCGTCGCTGCTTTCTTCTGTTCACATCGCAGGGAAATCTAAAATCGGCCTTTTTTCGAGAATGCATGCAAAAGATAAGCTGAAACGCCAGAACCTGTTGCGTATAACCTTTCCTCACGCTCTCTCTCTCTCTCTCACACGAGCATGACTGGATGCAGTGAGTTTGACACGAAATGTGACAAGCCACTAAAAATCACTGTCAGTCAAACGGCAGGAGACGACTGCAGACGTTACAGTAGCGATGAGCGAAAGATTTCATCAGCCACGATCTTACATCTACATTAAAGAGCCCATGAAATCACTATCAAAGCCTTGTGCTTTTCATTCTGTGTCAGTCAGATGCACTAGTGTGAAAGCTGACAAAATCAACGCAACTGTTGATAAGAGTTGCTTCTTATCTGTGCGCTACAAGAATATTTTTGCAAAGAGCTGCCTGCTAAAAAATGCACTGTGTCATGCTCTTTATTCTAAAATATTGGTTAACATTATTTTTATTTAATTTAATTTAATTTAAATATTTTACTTTATTTTATAATAATAATAATAATAATAATAATAATAATAACTACAACATACAATAAAGACACCATTAGGATTTTTTTTTTTTCAACTGCAAAAAATATATATAAAATTATAGAAAATAATACTTCTCCCAAATTTAAGGAGCATGTCACAATTATTTGAAAATTTTCCAACTCCAGTTTTTGAATCCATTGAGTCTGATTAGACCTTTAGCATCTTGCTCATAAATGAACAAAGAGTTTCAATATTGCTGATAAAAACTAAGAAATTCTGGGAATGTCAGTTTACATTTTTTCTCTGTAAATCTTACAGGATTTGACCATTTTAAAATCACGGACATTTTTTTACAGTGAATGCTAAGCTGTAGGTAAAAGATTCGAAAACGGTAACTGTTTTACTCTAGGGGAGCTGGAAAATAAACCTATTTTTAAAAGTAGTGGTGCGTTCCTTTAATGCAAACACATTTTGAAACATAAAGTGCTGGGATTCTATTGAAATAATGTCATGCAATAATAATAAAAGCAAATATTAAATAAAATGCAATATTAGGGTGTGAAATATGACCTGAATACGTGTTCAGTCTACAAACAGCACTACTCTGAAACATGAAGACAATAATACGTTCTGTTCCTGCTGTCAAACAACTTGGGAAACAAATCTAAACAGATCCGCGGTGCTCCTTGTGGGCCGCTCGTCTGGCTGTCTGTGTCAGTCTCTTCTCGCTCTTTGCTTCTATCTGCATCTCTGTGGCTCTACGCTGGAGATCTGTATTCCTGGCAGGAAGCGCTAGCCATCGGCGATGTTTGTGTGGCGGATATATCTGTGCTGCTGAAATCATATTCACTCTCTCCTCTCTCTTCAGCACAGAGAGCTGCTGACCCGGGATCAAATCCATCACAAGTACAGTCTGAAGTTCTGTTGATTCAAAGCACTCCACCTGAAAGACGTCTGAAGGAAACATAGTGGGATGATCTTTTTAAATACCTCCACCGTTTTTCTCCAAAAGAACTATGCAATAAAAAAATGGAGCACTTTGCGGAGGTCTCGGATGTTTCTTCTGAGAAAAACACCACAGTAATCTCATGTGTCTCTAAACGCCAACATTGTCTCTGAAAATCTCTTAATTTGATCACACATTTCTCCCTAAAATTTTCTACTATTTAATGGCATGAGCTGCTTTCCACATTCAACCATGCGTCAACAACAATTCTCCATTGTGTGTCTTTTTGCTGAATTTTAGTAGTAATAATATAATATATTATAATACAATGCATTACAATATATTATAATAGAGCTTTTTAGGGCCATTATTTTTTATTTTATCATTATTTAAATTATTTAGCATTTTATTCATACATTATTTTTTTTTGTTTTATTTTCTTTTCTTTGTGAACAATGGAAATATGCCATTTCATTGTCATTACTGCAAATAAAAAAAATAAAAAATAAAAATTATATATATATATATACACTGTTTTTATAGTAATCAAATAAAATTTTCCTCTGATAAAGGTATTTTCCATATTCAAAATGTTTCCTGAGCAGTAATTGAACATGATTTCTGAAGGATGGTGTGAATCTGAAGACTGGAGTAATGATGCTGAAAATTCAGATTTTTTCACAGAAATAAATTATATTTTAAAATATATTCACATGGAAAATAGTTATTTTAAATTGTAATAATATTTAAAAAAAATTTACTGCTTTTTAAATAAAATAATTGCAGTCTTGATGAGAAAAAAAAAGACGTCAACTTCTTCATCTTCATAAAAAAGCCTTATGACCAAATCTTCCTCTGGTACAGCATTTCTTCCATGCTCTGGTAACTTCATCGCGACAAGAGGCTGAAAAGCCTCTCATTTGAGAAAATTGCAGAAGCAAATGAGAAGATCATCAAATGGTTTGTAGATTTGGAGAGCCTGAGATGAGAAGCCGTAGTTCAAACGCAAGCATCTAACACTGGATCTAATAAACTGATATTAATATCAAGCTCCTCAACTAGTCCTTTTATTTATCCCGTGTCAAAGACTAAAAGCCTCATCCAGAGATTAATGCTGGGTTTTTTTTGTAAATAAAGGAGGTCGGGAAGCGAACTGTGCAGCTCATCTGCTTCCAGCTCATCTAACTGTTCTCAGATCAGAAGAAAGAAGTGGCTAACATCCATTTATCATCCGCTGCTCTCAGGTCTCGTGCCCGCCGCCCCCAAAAAAGAAATCATTAAAAGTTTAGTGCTAGTTTCCCGGGGGAATGAAGGCAATGCAGGCAACAAAAGCTGAGATATTCCCAGGAAACTCCAGAGATGATGGACCGGACCCTGTTTACTAAAACTCATACCAGCCGCAGAAAAACAAACAAAACATGCTTGAGAATTATTTAAGGAAGGAAGGGAACTGTACGTGTTTTTTAAGAGTGTTCAAAGCACACTCATTTATGAATAAAATGTGTATTTTACACACTACCGTTCAAAGGTTTGGGATCATTTAGTAAGGATGCATTCAGATGATTAAAAATGAAAGTAAAGGCATACGTAATGTTAGAGTTTTCAATTTTTAAAGGAACACTGTTCTTTTGAACTATGTTCTTCAGAGAATCCTGAAAAAAATAAAATAAAATAAATATCTTGATTTCCACAAAAATATAAAGCGGCCAACTGCTTTCATCTAGTGTTATTTCAGTATCATTATCCTTTTTTATTTTATTTACAGTTCTAGTAATTGTGCTGTGTATTTTTGACACATTGTATTAGATTTGATTTGATGTCTATATAGTTTTATTACTTTAATTTTTATTTTATTTTGGTTTTAGTTACAAATGTAGTATGAGTAGAATGAGAAATGTTGTTGAAGTTGACATAATACATTCTATTATAATATATGTCATATTATATAATATTACTGTACATTACGCTACATTGCATTGTATTGGATTCCATTACATCATATTATATATTCAGTGATCATAATTAGAAATGCTTCTTGAGCAGAAAATGAGCATAATAGAACCATTTCTGAAGGATCATGATTTTAAAGTGACCATGTGATCAATGTCATTTGTCATAAATTGCAATAATACTTCATAACAGTAATGCCTTTATTGCACTTTTGATCGAATAAATACAGCCTTGATGAGCAGAGAGCTTTGACAAAAGGAAAATCATCTAAAACTAGCTCTTCATCAGGGATTTGGATATTAAACAATTTTTGAAACAGCACTGAAATACTCGGTTTATCCACAGAGAAAATAATCAAGCATTTACTTCATACTTTACTAAATACAAATATCACTCAATAGCAAATTCTCTAAATTGCTCACAGGGTTTGTTGAGGCTTTTTGTGATGAACCCAGAACTGAGAGCCACTGCACTTGCAAAACTAAAATAACCAAGACTAAATTATAGTGTAGTCTTTAAAAAAAAAAAAAAGCAAAGTACAACCAGCGGTAAACCAAAAAGACTGAAGTTAAAAATACATCAAAAAATTAAAAATAATGATGTTTGAGTGCAAATGAAGCAATAAAAAGAAGCATGAATTAATCTGATCTTTTAATAGGAAACGCTAGGGAAGCGGTTTATGCTCTTACCGGTTTGTCGGTCAACAGTAAAGAAGCGTTCTCCCTCCAGGACGCTGTAAACTATCCGAGCGCTGCTTCCGTAGGTCGGATCATCAGCGTCCGAAGCCATAACCTTCATCACCGACGTACCTGCAGATAAACACATCAATCACATCAGACCCAGCCTCACATCAAGAAAAACAACACTCTGATGGATCTCATTAGCATCAAGTTATAAGTGTTTCCGCACATTTAGTTGTACTTAAGTAAATTTATTCAGTGCATTTTCTGAGCCAATTGTGCGCGCCTCAACAGCCTCCTGGCTCCCGATACAAAGCACATATTTACATTTAGTCACACGTTTTAACTAAAGCAAAGCCCGCAGCCTATAAAGTTTAATGGACCTTATTCCTGAGGGGGAAATGCAAGCTTCTCGCAAGAAAAGCCTGGAGAAGGCAGACAGAAGAAGATAAGACACACCGAGTTTAAAGAAGGAGTTTTCACACACATGTCGCTCCAAACCTGTACGACTTTCTCTCACAAAAGCAGAGTTTTGGAGGAATCTCTACAAAGCCCTTTTCTGTACAACAACAGCTCACTGTGACCACGTCTGTCAAGCTCCACAAAACACAGAAAAGCAGCATGGACGACTAAGAAAGAATGAGATAACTGCGTGAGAGGAACGGACTGTGTAGGTAAGATGCAAATAGGATGGAGTTTAAATCATTCAATTGATCTTGTTTAGGATGTTTCAGAACAGTGTTAGCTGCAGAACGAAGTCTAATATATATATACACATTTTTCCGATTTGCTGCTCTAGAAACATGTTACGTTGAAAACAAGGTTATTATAACCGAAACAGAATAAAGCAAACTATTTAAAAAAAACTTTACATAGTTAAAAATAAATAAATAAATAAATAAAATAAAAGTAAAATAATTATTTTTAAGGGCAGGTTTCTTATTTTCTTCTTATTTAACGTGATAAAATACAATAAATCCTAAACCAAAAATGTAAAATAAATAAATAAATTTCTTACATTTTGACCATCCTGATCACAAAGAAGTTAGGCTAGTCAGTGACGGAGAAACATCTCTAGATATGTCGTAGGTAGATCAATATCCCAGCGATATGAATATCAATATGCATGTGTGTGCAGGGTCTATGTATTAATAGAGTGTGTGTGTGTATATATAAGTACATATGTAGTATGTAGCCATTTGTGTGTGTGTGTGTGTGTGTGTTTGTCTTGTTTACCGGACGCAATTTCAATAATTCATATAATTATTTACAGGTGAATGAATATGATACATCATTGCTGAATAAAGACTCTTCTGCGCTCTGTGACTGTATGTAGCGTGAAGCAGGGCTGAAGGAGAGCTTGTATTCGGCCGATCGCTCTCAGGTAATTGCTGACAGCTGCTGGTGTCCGTGAAAGGTCATCGTAGCAGTGTCTCACCGAGGCCTGTCACGATACTGTCCGGCCACATAATAGGCCTATGCTAATTAGGTTAATTAACGAGAAGTGTCAGAATCTTGTTTGCCTTCCGTCCCGAACGCCGCCTCCCACGAGGGCTTACAGAAAAGGACAATGTTTTATCATTAAAGCCAAGCAAACCCCCCCCCACCTCTATTCATCTCATAGCTTTCTGCTTTATATAACCTTGCATCCGTTCGGTGGCCTGAGCGGAAACAGACATCAAACGCTGGGATAAGACTCGGAGGACATTCTGACACGTTTCAGTGTACGGACGCTCTTTCAAGTTGAGTTTTGTGTATCTCTCTTTATTTTGCCTAATGGGGCTGCTTACCGCCAGGAAGA
The DNA here is from genome assembly GCA_032361165.1 of Enteromius paludinosus. Lineage (NCBI taxonomy): Eukaryota > Metazoa > Chordata > Actinopteri > Cypriniformes > Cyprinidae > Enteromius > Enteromius paludinosus. The sequence continues at coordinate 19,933,691 of JAUMHQ010000058.1, forward strand.
TTTGCTGGTATATTAAGGAAACAGACTCTGCGTATCGGCATTCAGCACAACAAATAACTGCAGACCGTTTTTTAGAAAAAAAAAGATCACGGATGCATACGCCGCTCCAGGATAACTCTGAAAGCGTCTGCATTGCATTAGAAATCTAACTGTAAGATTGCATTTCCCTCGTTAACTGGGAGTGGGGATGCAGAAGTCATTTCCTTTCATGGGATTACTTACTTATCTTAATTTTCCACAGGTAATAATCAGCATGAAGCTGTCCGACGGCCCGCCCTGAGTCGAGTAACGCCACTGCTGAAAAACTATATAAATGCAAATGTTGTTTTATTGTGTTTACACTCAAACAGGAAGAGGAAGCACATTAATGCACAGCCTCGGATTCACTAAGAGGTCATTAGATCCTGGTTTATGCATCCTGCAGTGGCTCCTGGGAACGCATAAAAGAAAAACCCACTCGAGGAGTTGGAGAAGTGCACAATTAGACTTACATGAATTGGAAACTATATATCAGATGAAAAAAAAAGGCCAGCCAGGCTTGATGCATTAACAAGTTTGATGGCCTTTTATTTTGTTTCATTTCCTTTTAGCGGACTCCATTATTTCAATACACTGAAGAGAAGAAAAGAAAGATTCATTGAATTCATTTGATTTATTTCTTTATTTATTTTTAAGGTAACTGGTTGCAAGATATAAATAGCTACATATATATTTATTTATTTTATTTATTATCTTCAATGTACAGCTATTTCATAATGTTATTTAATTCCATTCTAATTAAATGGCCATTGCTTTGAAGATCTCATTTTCAAAGATCTAAGTATGGAATAAAATCTGGACTTTAACAATAGTAACAAAATAATATTTGCTCCAAAGTAATTACGCACTGAAGTAATCTTTGTTTTATCTACTTAGGAAAAAGGCATTTAATAATGTTCATAATTCTACAATAATGGTAAAAGACCATGCTTTGCTTAGAAAAAAATAATAAAAGAAAAATCTATCTTACTATACAGTAAAAAAATACAAACTGTAAAAGATAGAACTTGCTGTAATTTCACAGTGAAATAGATTTTGGAAGTAAAATCAAACACATACACTTATATTCACACAATTTCTCTGAATGCATGTCATTCTGACAACTGACAGTATTTCGATTAAACAATTAATATTTTTCTAGTTTCCTGATTATTTTGCGTTATAGAAAAAAAAACATTTCCTACAATTTACTTTATTTTCACCTGAAAAATTTTTACATTTTAAGCATTTGTTCCTTTCAATATTAAAGGGATAGTTCACCCAAAAATGAAAATTTGATGTTTATTTACCTACCCCCACACAATCCAAGATGTAGGTGACTTTGTTTCCTCAGCAGAACACAAACGAAGATTTTTAACTTTAACCGTGGCAGTCTGG
>JAUMHQ010000058.1:20008197-20019051 GCA_032361165.1 Enteromius paludinosus
ATTAAAACAATAAAAGGCTTGAACTACTTCAGCTGTGTGTAATGAATCTAAAATATATGAAAGTCTAATGTTTATCAAGTACATTACAGAAAATAATGAACTTTATCACAATTTGCTAATTTTTTGAGAAGGACCTGTATTTGAGCATAGAATCAGAACAGGCCACTTTTGCCTTTTGGCGTGACTGTAATAGATAGATACAGTACACACACAAAACGAAACAAACTGAAGTAAAGCAGGAAATTCAGAGCACATCCACTTCAGGACACAGCGAAAAGCAAATCCAGAAATGATTAAAATCTGGATGCTGAATTGACGAGCCATACATGCTGAAGCAGCTGTCTTATTTACAAATGTTTTTTTTATGCAAACAATCATATTTACTGTAAACCTCATCGAGCGTCTCTGCTTCCCTTGCTTAAAAAAGGCAGCAATATATTCATGTTATTGCCAGCGACTTATTTATACATGTGGCATAATCTGATTCAATGCAAAGCAGCACATATAAAATCAGCAGTGCATAATAACAGCCTGAAACATCTATTTGCATGTGCTATTGTAATGCATGCATCCATACGCACTCATAAAGCGCTTTATAACTGCTGCATGGACATAATTTCACGTACACGGCTTTTGTGCTGTCACTAATTTACATTTTAACAAAACTCCAGTATATACTGAGAGCACTGTCATTCTGGGAGCGTTTTTCTATATGCATGTATATCATTACTAACATCAAGGCCGGAATATGCTGATCTATCATGTCTGTACTTATCTTATTACTATAACCACTGGAGACCAACAGCTCCCTGAGGAAAATGACATTGCTCTTTCATAGCTCACAAGTGTTAATGGAGTTTGCAGTTTAGTGGACCACCGATATGAGTTTTCCAATACGGATAACTGATGCAATGCTGGTTTCAGTGTGATTTAGGATCTAAAAGCTGCCTAGGAGGAACAACTGGCATATCGAGAACATGATTTTCTTTCTTCCAGAAGCACTTTCTATCTCTTTCCAGATCAGTTTGCGTGACTTAGTCGAGCTTTAACTTCCTGTTTCACTCCCACCTGAGCCGCAGACCATCAGCCCACTGGAGTCATGCTGCCTGACAGCAGGCAAACTCTCTTTTTCTCTTTATTTCTTTCATGCCAGCATCATTCTGGTTCAGTCTATCTCACACACACACACACTGTCAGAGATAAACTGCACACTGTCACTGAAACACTGCCGTCGTCAAGTCAGCACTCAACACGGCATGGAAAATCTCAATATATCTGCAATAATGTCACAGAATGCTGTTTTGATGTAGTAAAAGGAGAGGTGCTGGTTTCACGGACGAATGAGTGACTGATCAAACTAACATCCAGCACAAATCTGCATCTGTAATGGCCCCTATTTTAAAGTGAAACAGGATAAGAGGATATAAAGGAAATATATGAGGGGAGACTGGAATGTAGCAGTTATTCATAAAAAGTTCACAAAGACAAAGACTTTGTAATAATGTTCATACAACGTAATAAATAAATATTAATTCAGTTTTTTGGTTTTTTACTGTATTCCAGAAGGGATCTATCTATCATCTCAGTGGTGGTGTCTAATATTTACCAATTTACTAATTACTTGTGCAGAATTGTCAAAACTTTAACTTACAAATACAAACTGCTTAACCCTTTTAGCCTAGTGCCTATATATTAAGGTTTTAAATATTAATTCATTTCCTCTAACACAGTTTTGGAGCATTCATTATTTAGGTCTAGTTTTGAGTTAATCCCTAAATCAAACCAAAAGGCTGACTAATATCATGTTTAACATGGTCATTATTTCGCAAATAAGTATTACATGCGTGAGTTCATCTGAAGAGCCCCTTTGTCCGGGGGTCGGCAGTGGGTCATACAATCAGGACCAGAGATGTCTGTCGGTGGATAATCAAAGCTTGTGTCAAATCCGTGATGTAGGGTCACCGGTCTCGACCATTCCCTCGCAAAGTCAACACGCATTCCCAGAGATTGGAAATCCGCAAGCTGCACTGAAGCTGCCCGCAATAGCCATAATCAAATATGAATGGCTCCAGTAATACTGCCGCGCTCTTGAAAGATAGAGGTGAACAACGGGCAATAACTCAACAAGATGAATCATTTTCAGGGAGACGTTTGGAATTGAGGGCTTACTTTGATGGCAAACGTGAAGTGCTGTCGGGGAGTTCATCCTATCAATGGGATACGCCTCCGAGTATCCAAGCAGACTGCAGTCTTGGAGAAGTTCGGGCTGAATCTTGATGGACCATCCAGGTCCTGGACTGGGAACAGGCTGGAGGCAGGGAAGGCCGTGTCCGAACACATGCAGCGCCGATGGAGCCTGGGTTATCAGAGAAAAGCCTGTAGCTACACCTGACCCGCTCCAGCCCTCCAGTGACCAGAGGGGAATAGAAACCAGCATAGCTTTAAATTTTAAAACTGCATGGCGTGTGAACGTTTTTAAGAGGAGGGGAAAAAACCCAGAGAGAAACAGACCTGAAATTAGAGCTTAAATTGCTGTGGTTTTGAGTGATGTGAACGATTCATTCATTTTGAATGAATCTTTGATATGACTCGGGAATAACAAGCCATCTCAGACAGTGATTCATTCATTTTTGGTTCAGCACAGGATACAGAAATGACTCATACAGTTACATCATGCATTTATAGTCTCAGTTTGCAGCTTTTGTATTTACACATCTGTAATTTTTTTTATTTTCCTTATCACTGAATGTGGGAATAAAGAGTTAGTTGATGCTTTAAAATTTATCCATATGATAGAGAATATCATTTTGACATCGTTTGAACGACTTACAGCCGTTTGACAAAGATTAAAGTTTCCCTCCTGTTCTTTTATTTATAGTTACTACATTAATAATCACAATATCTTTTATCTTTAGGCTACTATAAATAAGAAGAGATGCAAAAAAAAAAAAAAAACAATCTTAGAAATAAACAAATCGGGATCGCGAGTTGTTGGAATTATATGCGCGTTCTTCTGATGACCGGCAGGGCCAGAAGCAAACGGAGAAAAGGTAGACCTAATCCTCTCAGAAAATACGCAGATAAATAAACTTAAAAATGTTTAAGTACTATTAGGATTGGAATCGCCAGATGAGGGCTTAATAAACCAACTTTTGTGAACCTCAAATTCTATTAAAATAAAAAAGTTCCACCTTTTTTGGATGTAGCTCAAAACAGCCCGTCTGCATTTACACTTTTTCCCAGCACAAGTCACATATGACCTCATTAAGCCGTGGAGAAGTACCAAATTGTCACCGTTTTAATGCCGCCAAAAAATCCGATCTGCCTGTTTACACGACAGTCGCATTGACACAAATCTGATTTATTTCCACATATGAACGAGGCCTGAAACCGATCTCAAAATATCCGAGTGCATGCATTTTTCCTGTTTACACTGCCATGCAACTGATCCAATCTGTGTCACATATGAGCAAAAAATGACTGTCAGTGTAAACGAGGCCTTAGACAGCGCAGAGTTTAAATGAAGAGCAAACGGAATGCTTTCCTGAAGTGCCTTGTTTCTCAAAGGACCGTCTGTGAAAAAGAAATCTCACACACGTCTGCTCTAGACTTTCAGAAAAGAGCTCAATGTTTCAAACTGTGCTCAGATTTGCCAAGATAGCAAACGCATGCAAAACTCATTAGACCAAATGATCTGCGCCATCCACCATATCTACCACTACGCGTGATTCGCATCTATTTTGATTTCGTCTTCTACCAAATTTTAAGAGAAACATCTCCTAAAGTCTCCTGAGCAATGAAAGAGCAACAAAAATCGCTTCAGAGACTCTAAAGCGATCACAGACAGCCTGTTTAGTGCTGTTTAATTACCATCGAAAATCAACTGTGCTCCACCGAATGGCATGAAAATTAATTATTGTTAATGTACTTATTTATATATATTGTTTGTGCGTCTGCCAGGAAGCACTGCGGGCGATGTACGGACCATTGACAGAGCAACAAAGCAAAGCAGCTCCGGAAAAACACATGCATGTCTGATGCAACTCATAAAAGAAGCCCGTGTGAGACATTCTAGCATGTATTTACTGCCGTCTCCTCTGACAAATGCCAACTCATCCAGCCAAGCTAAATTTCCATGGTAACATGCTACTGGATGACCAACATTGAGAAAGAAATGATTAAAACAATGAAACCGCGACAAGGGAGTCAGTTTCACATTTGTTTATTTTTATGAATCGCCCTGTCAGTCAAAACCGACAGATTCGGTCGATCCAAATTTGGGAAAACGCTTGCCGTTTTTTCTCTTTATGTGTCATGCAACATTTATCAGCACAGATTATAATATCTGCAACAACTGGGGTGAAAAGACAGATTGATGAATTTGTGAATTACAGTCTGTACAGAGATCAAGTCATTTGCAACTGAAAGCACGATGACGCAAGTAGCGTTTATGAATCGTTTCGCCTCTTCACATGTCGTAACTCTAGAAGCTCAAGACATTTCCCTCATATCTAAAAGCAGCAGTCTCACCATGTGCTTCTGCCTAAAACACCAACAATTAGCCATGCACAATGCTTTTGGGTCTCTGTTGCACGTGAAAAAAACTGTTTTTGGTCCATATTCAAATAAAGACTCGTTCCCAAGGGTACCGCTTTGAGTAACGGTAATACAGCCTGACAGAGTAATGACAGTAATTATTGAATTATTGTTGTGGTGCTCCAAAAACGCTTTTGAAAAAGCCACTTGACCTGCATGTAATCACGGTTACCTGAAAAAACACACAGTTTGCATGCTTCACTACTGCAGGGAATAATGACAGAGGCAAACTCAGTACAAGGTAAACGCTGTGTTCATTCTAATAATACCTTCTTTATTTCAAAGGTATAAAGGATAACAGATAGAGGGTGAATTGAATGAAAAATGTGGTTTAAAAGCAAATATTCAACATGCTTGTCTGTGCAAAACTTGCTCTGCATCTATTATAAGCTATTATAGTGTGAACAAATAACTAAATAGAAAATGAGCATTGCATTGGCAAACATTCAGCATGCATTGTAATGTCCAAGTGATCTATACAACCAACTCCAGCCATAGTTTTCTCATAAAATATCCTGATTCAATCTAAATTATGTCACATTACAGGAGAAATAAATGAGTCCCTCTGAACTACACACTTCTGATTTAACTCCCATTCAAACAAAAAAAAGAATCTGCCAAGAAGGCAGACTAAAAAATGCATGAGGAAAAGAGCAAATGATCTTGAAAAGGAGCTAAACGAATGAGATCTGTCTCAACTGAACATCCAGTGTAGTCAGATATGACACATATGAAGTCCATGCATTGTTTCCCTTTTGTAATATTGACAATACAGTAGTTTTGCTTACATTTTTTGATCAATTCACACATGTAATCAGTGAATCAAGTGAAAAAAGTCTGAAATCATATTTAATATTCTTCAAGTTCCTCTATTTCTTTATGTTGGGATGGAAAACATTACTTACAGTGTTAAATGACAATGCAAATCCCATCTTTTTAAATTTCAAGGTGCCCAAAGCATCCCTACATATACATTTTACTGAGCGAGAACAAATTAAAGGCAATGCACTGCATGCAAATGTCATGCTGATTTTCAAAAAACTAACAAAGCCTGTAGATATATAAAGATTCAATTAAGATTTTAATGCATTTCCCTTCATGTAAAGACGAAGCTGTTATCAGTGCTAAATGTTAACCAAACTATCCTGTTGTGCCGTGAGACTTCATCTCATGCATATCGCCCACTCCGCTTCACAACAACAGTGAGAAAGCAGCCGTTGTTTCACGGGCAACTGGGTGAAAAGCCCACACAGTCAGGAAAACAGCGAGGCCGGAAACACCGGGGGTCACGTTCCTTTGGCATAAGCCGGATCTCGGAGCAGGTGTGGGATCGTAACACAGCAGATAATTTAAGCAAAGGTCTGCAGCAGAGGCACCTAAAGCAGGTGCAAAACTGCAGCGGCGCTCCCCGAACTCCACCGCCAGACCGAGATCAATTAAACGAGCCTGATGGTCCTCCTTCCAGGAGTCATAAAACCTCTCTCATTTGTAACCCATATCTGTCATCTCTACCGCCCCTCAGGCAACATACATCAACTTCCCCCACCCTCGCAGTCCCGCTGCGCTAAGGTTTATACTCAGACTCAGTAAAAGGTAATCAATGTTGTCCGTGGCACGTCGCTTCTTCCACACAATCTATCAAAGAGGGCTGCGTGTCCGGGGCCCGAGTCTGAGGACCCGAAGGCGATGCGGCCGCTCGCGAGATATAAATCACCACGATTCTATAGCACATTAGTTATAGTTCCATAGTTCGCAGCATGTATGTGCTTGTATGGAAAAGCGGTGCTGAAAGACCTCTGCAGTGGCATCATGGCGATGCATGAGATTGCGTATAAACGGAGCTGTCAATAGCACTCAGCAAATGCATGGGAATGCAATGACACTCACACATATACAGCCACCGAGCCAAAGGTGAAAGCTGCCGATAATTCACATCGCTCTGTTTATAATTGCGGGCTGCGTTAAAAATTAATGCGATAATTACAAGCAAGCTGGAATGCGCTGACGCAACTCAGGTTTCATTAGCAGCGGGTAATCTGAAGGGTGCGGCGCTTTAAGGCATCTCTGGACATACATCAGTTGCTTAATTGGATAATCTAAATAGCTGATTGGATATCGAGTTCAAGCACGGGCTCCAAGGGGCCCAACGGGGAACCGAGTAAATGACAACAATCAGCGAGAACAGAGCCGAGACGCTAGGGGATTAAACGGAGATCATGTCGGCACACAACGAGGGGCAAACAGCCACCGGTTCGTGAACGTGAGAGGAAACGCTGTCAACTTTCACAAGGCGCAGCACAGAGTTTTTCCCACACACGTAGAAGACATGAAAGGCATGTGCTCGCCCAGGAGACAAACCTTTAGAGATGTCGACTTATCGACGTGGATGAGTAGCACGCGGTCAAAGCTGCCTTGCTCTTACTGGAAACTACAAGATAAAAAAATAAAAAAAAACATGCAGTAGGGAATTAAGCAAATCAAACGCATCCAGAAAAAGACTACTCAGTTTGCAAGCACAAAGCTTTAAACAATGATGTGGCTGATCACTAAAGGGCCAACTTTAACATAATTAACCATTCCATGCATCAGTAAGTCTATGCAGTAGATGTCTAGTGCATATGAGCATGCATGCATGCATGAGCCAGTGCAGACATAAGTTAATTACTGACTAAATATAAATAAGAAGGTGTGTTCTCTTTGTGCTATTCATGAAATACTCAATTATCTACAGAACAACCGAAGCATGATGAAAGTCAGCTAATCAAAGGCTTTACCACGTCAACATACCGTTTTGATGATAATTAAGTGCCAAAATTACAAAAATGTTGGAGGGTTCTAAACATTAGAAATCCACTATCGCACAAAGGAGTCAAACAAGAGATCATCACATGAATATTACAGAAATCATACATTGTTTAAATATTGAAGGGATTCTCAATAATGTTGCACAAGCCTAGAGTATCTGCACGAGAGAATATTAAGAAATACTGAAATGTCTTATTTCAGAATATCCACATCATGCCGGTTAAGATGAGAACTGTAGCTCTTTTGGGCAAAATATTATTGACGATGCTCTAAATGATCCACCGAACCAATAAATCCCACCAATAATCAATCATTTCCAGTCTAATTGAGCAGATTCAGAAATGATAAATAGGTGATCACCTCAATAACACACAAAGGAGACAAGCCTCCGTTCAGTCAAGCACATCAAGACAGAAGTTTACTTGGTAATTCTGCAACACAATAATCAAGTTTCAAAACTGACTTGACACTAAATTATTGCCCAGATGAGTTACAGTGCTGGAAAAACACAACCCATGGTAACCTTTAAAAGATGCATCATCGATGAAAAGAAACAGAGAGAGAAACTATTTCTGACACAGAGACTGCATCCAGGTACAATGGGACACGCTTAATCATCTTTATCATTACTGAATTTGCTTGCGTTTCTGAAAAGAATAGATCACAACATTTGGACCGAAAATGTCCCACCTGTATTCACCCGGCGTATATTTATTGCATAAGTACATACGGTACATATACAGTTGACACATAGACAAGGTTTTGTTTTTTTGTTTTTTTCAATGATCGGCCAAACTTACCCAATAAATCACCGCAATAATCAGTCATTTCTGGATTTATCAGCAGATTCGAAAAATGAACAATAGACGATGATTTCAATAACACATCAGCCTGTATCTATAGAATATCTAGGCAACTCTTTCCAACTTTTCGTTCAGGCAAATGCACATACCGATCATATCAGAGAGCAAAAGACGCATTAAAGATAAATCGCCTTATTGATTAATACGCAAACTACCGGCAACAAGTTGCGCGTAACCCTTCCGTATATGATACTGTCTGTATTATAGACACGTCTCCAGCCGTGTTATACGTCTCAATAGATGTTCTACCTAAGAATCTGAGAGTTGGAAACATGCATTGGCTATAAGTCTCTGTAATAAAGCATAAGTTTATGGAGAGGAGCTTTACCTGAAGCGCAGTCACACTGAAGCCTCGCCTGTGGATTTTACGCACTGTGTTCCGAGTAATTCGAGCTGCTCCTCTATAAGGGTACGATCCTCAATGCGGCGCGGTGAGTGCTGGGGACAGACGCGATGCGTTGCGATGCCTGCTCTCCTATCCGCCGCCGCGCCGCGCGTGATGAGAGTCTTTTCTGTCTCCAGCGCGCGCGTCTGACAGCAGCGCGCAGCCCCATGCGGCGATGAGCAGAACTGACTGAATAAGAGCAGGGCTGAGAGTTCACATACTGCTGCGTGCACACTTGTGTTAACCCCCTAAGTATGCATTAGAAAATAAATGTTTCATTTGTCTTTCTTGCATTAAACGGAACTCGTGCATATTCGGGGAGTCCGCGCTTGAGCACACCTTCCGCTCACTGTCAAGATGTTTGACATTGCATCTTCTCGCACATTATACTGCATGTGCTCCTTTAACCAAATAAATGAGTAAAAATCAACAAAGCTGTCGACTCTGCATTTTTCGCTGATGTCACAAATAATGAATATTTGTTACAATTATTATTAATACACTTACCATGCCACACAACGGTCCTATAAGTAAGCACGCAGCAATAACAATAAAATACACAAATATTTTGAGATTGAGATTTTACAACTTTCCATAGCTTTTGGCCAGCATGATCTGGAAGTAATCTGGCCCAAATAAAGATTCGATGCACAGCACAGGAAGATCGAAAAAAGTGGTTTCAATATAACTCCATATGGCGGAGAAGTCGACTAAAATAAGTAAAAAATTCAGAGTTTCCACTGGTTAACTACGACTTGCGTTCAATGGCGTTCATTGGGATCCATTGGCAGCCGCTCTCCTCTGCAAATTAACATAGCCTACCTAACTTTGCTTTTTGAACCGGAAGAACAAATGACACCATAAATTAATAAAAAATCCATTAATAATAGGTGTCGTTTTTACTACAAGCTGTACATAGCGTACATGTTAGCAATGTTTTTTTTTAAATATATTTTCATGACCCTCTAAAGAGAATCTTTATTCTGCATGCATGCTGTCAATGAATGCATGAGCCCAACTGTTTAAAAAATCTATTTACTGAAACGAACTATACCTTAGGCTACTTTGAAGAAATAGGCTACAGTAGGCTTCCCAAAATAATAGAAACAAGTTACAAATATGGAAATCATTTTATCTTATTTTAAAAGTTGACAAGACTATTTGTTAACACAGCCAAGCACTTTAAAATATGTCCTATAAAAAAGCCAACCGTTTTTGCAGACTCCTTGTTGCTTCAAAGAACTTTTATTTTTACTGCTTCAAGAAACAGAAAGACAGTTGGAGGGGACGCAATGGTAGGTTTTCTTTCCCCCTGACACGAGCATCGCAGCACAACAAGGCCAGCAGATAGTGCTCGCAGTGGCATCGTTTACTGTATGTCGGGGGTTAAGTACCTAGCTGAGGAGGTCTTGATCAATATCTCACCTAGCGCTGAACCCGCAGAGGCAGGCAGGCACTGAGTGAAAGGTGAAATGCTTTCAGTGCGTCACCACGAGAAAAACCAACAACAGTCCCTTGAGAATGTATCTAGCACAGTGTTCCTGTGTTGTTGAGCACTCGCTTTTATAAATGCGACTGAACACAAACAGACCTTAGTTAAGCTAGCGCCATATATAATTTCTGAAAGACGAAAACGAAGCGGTGAAGGACTGAAGCATAGCACGTTTTAAACTTGATGAGTCGTGTTGTTTAGAAACATACAGATTGTTCGGCTGATGAAATGTCTTTCTGAAATAACAACTCTATAAAACGACGTGATTTGTGCAACCTGATCTCACGGCAATTCGTACAAATTTTGCGAGGTGGCCAATTGGTACGAATGACCTAAACCTAACCCCACCCCTAAGCATCACAGGGTTTTAGACAAATCAAAATCGTACGAGTGAGGTCGTAAGAATTAGCACGAATTTGGCACCTCGTACGAATACGTAAAAATTGTTCGTGCGACTGCGTTGGATTTGTGTCAGGCTATAGGCGTTTCTCAATGTCAAGGAAGGATCCTCGGAAGCCAGAATTTCGAGGATGCTACATCCGTCGAAGGACTGTTCCAATGTCGAGGATCCTCGGAATTTCAACCAAGGACTGAGGGTGTTTCTCGATGTCAAGGACACGTCCTTTGGCAGGACTAGTCCTCCCAAGTCACTTCCTTCAGAGGCTAGGCGAGGCTCCTCTTAAGCATTCGGAGAAAACGTAAATGGAACAGGC
>JAUMHQ010000058.1:20019151-20035218 GCA_032361165.1 Enteromius paludinosus
CCACAATCCTATGCGCGCAGCTTTGCTATCTTGCTCAAAAATTCTAAATGACGGACATTAGCGGAGTCGGAGCGCCAGTGGGGCAATATGCTTTCAAATGTAAATATATTTGCAAATTATAAATTACTTAAAAAGTTATTGAAAAGTACAGATTACTACCGTACTGATATTATAAATTCTAGAAATTACGTTATTGATACGTTAACTGACTGAACCGGACCTGTCATTTCACAGTTATTAGCCGTCACCAGCAACCAAACCAGTAATGTTTGCACTTCCATTTTTCAGCGCCGAAAAATGGAAAAATTCACTGACGTAATAACGCAATAACGTTAGGGTGACCATACGTGCCATTATCCCCAGACGCGTCTTGGCCAGGATTCCTATATTGCTTTGATTTATACGGTACTGATGTCATACGCGCGTGCGGACCGTTCAGTATGACTCATACCGATCGGTATGCACGCGGAAACCGAGCCAAACCTATATCCTTATAGAAATCCTGGCCAGGATGCGTCCGGGGAAAATAGCACGTATGGTCACCCTAAATAACATGCACTTGCAAGCCTGTTCCATTTACGTGTTCTCCGAATGCTTAAGAGGAGCCTCGCCTAGCCTCTGAAGGAAGTGACTTGGGAGGACCAGTCCTGCTAAGGACGTATCCTTGACATTGAGAAACACCTTATATGTCGAACGTCACAGGAAATGAAGTCTCATTGCTTCCGCTAAGTCAGAGAATGTATTAGCCATATGATTTTAAGCTAATCAGCTAACCTAGCTATTGTTGGCGTTTAATTATTATCAAAATGTCATTGAGATAAAGAAAAATCAATCTGCATATTTGGTCATTGATCATATTTGGTATTCTTTGAAGGCATTTTTAGTAAACCAGCTCAACTGTAAGCTAGGTTTTACAGAATAGCCTACGAAAGTTTAATCGTACCGAATTGTTTTTTTCACATTCATTTTAACATGATGTCACTGTCTAACCTGATAATGGGTTTGTGATTCTTACACAGCAAATCATTTCTTTAGTTAAGCAAAGAACACGTTTTACACCAAATTCAAACTTTGTTTAGACATCTAAATATATATATAACTCAGTTTTTAAATTGTAACAAACTCTTTGAAAGTTAGCTAGTATTTGAAATCCATTTAGCCTACTGCTAAAAAAAGAAATTAGAATTCAATCAAATAATAATTAAGTCAGTCTGTTCCGAACACAAACCCACTGTATGATTAGGATTGGTGCACACAAGTCGTTTGGACTACTTTTTGAAATTTCAAATCCATTTGTAGGTTAGAATAAGTTGAGTTCTGTTTTTCTGTGTTCTGCTGGAATAAATACCACAGGTTTGGAACAACATGAGGGTGTGTAAATAATTTAGCATTAGTATATTTAGCAACTTTTAATATGAGACTGCTCTGACTGACAACATTTGTGGAAATGTATAATGACACTCTGTCATGTTCATTGAGGTGCAGCCCTTCTGACATCTATCCCCGGTCTGCCCTCTGTATCCAGAGAAGGCTATGAATCTACTTCAAGTACAGACACTAATCTAGTGTAAAAATCTCTTAACCGCAGATTGGTGGTGCTAGAGCGTCTTTCTCGCTCTCTCTCTTTCCCATCCTCCTCCATATCTGAACGTTACAAATAAGTTACAGCCCTGTTTTACCCATAACACACCTTGACTTACGGATGCAGTTCATCCATCATTGTCGCGCATGAATTTGCCTGTCATATTTCATCCCTCCCTTTCTCTGAAGCCCTAAATATCTTGTCTCGGGAAACGCTGACTATAGAAATAGCTTCTGAATATTACATGTATATATTTTTGTTTGCAGGATGTTCTGGCCGTGGAGTCTGTAATCTCTCAAACTAAGCAGTGTTTGAAATTCAGTAAACCTGTGTAAACATGACCAGCAGAGGAAAACAAATCACTCTTGTGGTGATCCGAGGCACGTTCATCATGCGGTCAATGAACAGGCCATCATAAAAGGCTAAACAAATGCAATAATATTTCTAAATATGATTGTATCTGGGATTTACTCCAACAGAAAAATGTACATGTAACAGTGTATGGGAATGACTAACTAAAATAGCAACTAACTATTTAGTATTTTTTTTAGTTTAGCCTAACAGTACATTAATTAATTCACGTTTCCAGTATTCAAACTAACTAAAACTGAAACTAGTGAGAAAAACAAATATAAATATTTGATGAAAAATGTAAATAAAATGAGAAAATCTTGGCAACGACGTTAAATAAATATATATATTTAGAAATATTTAAAAAATCATTATTTATTTATTTTTTTTTTCCATTATTTTACTATTACATTTTTATAATGAGATGTTAAAATGTTGTGCATTGGGATTTCCAATTCAAGTCGACTCATTTGTTTGCACGGTTTGAATAAACAACTGATCGATCAAATGATTAATTTTAACCTCTCTGTTTTCTTCTCTGAAGCTAAATCTTTAATTACTGCAAATCGTGCTGTTCAGCATTTAGATTTATATCAGCATTGCATTTATTCTGAAAGTAAAAGTTGATTTAAAAGCTACTTTAATTTGTGCCACATGCAATGCAGATTAAATATTAAATACATTTATGCATTTAAAAAAGTGCAGTTGGCTTTTTGTTGAAGGTTGAGGGTGTAGTAGTTTGTCTGCAGTTAACCTACTTTAAATTATAAGTAGCTTAGTAAACAGTTTCCAAGTAGCTTCCCAACACTGCAAAACCAGCGTCTGTGACAGAACCTGAATTTACATTCCCCTTCTAAGAGAAACTGTGAAAAGGAGAAAAAACTTCTTTTCATAGAGTGCTGCTTTGCCTTTTCAAAATCTGCACAAAAGGAGAGGGAAATATGGTAAATCCCTCGACATCTTGTAGAAACTGTGTTATTCGTTGACGTGCCATCCTCAAAGTCAGAAGCGACAGGTCTGGACTGGTGGAAAGTGACTGGTGATCAGGGACTGAATAGTGTTAAAAGGTTCTTGTGCATGTCTGAGTGCCAATCAGCCAGCTACACCAGAGATCCTGAGAACACAGAGAAACGTACACGCTTTCAATTTTTAAAATACCAAAATTATTAATAAGTGCCAAAACCACCCACCTGTCCAAGGATTGAATCCAGTGAAGGTTTTGTGTGCTTCATTTCTTGCAGCTCTAGGAAATCTGTCACACCATTCTTCATCGACACTGGAGCTTGCGCATCATTGCATGTTCACATCAATGGACAAATCTGTAACCTTGCTCAATGTAATATATATAATGTTTTTACAAGAAAATGTGCACAAGTAGTGTACAAGTAAACTTGCTTGGTAGCCCACCTGGTACAGCACTGAACTTGCAATGTGAAGCACCCACAAGTCACAGTAAAAGAGCTCAAAGACTTGTAGAAGGAAGATAAAATGGCACACATTTATTTTATCTTACATTTGCTTGTGATAACACATTATTTTCAGATGTGAGAGAATGAAACTTTTAGCAACACTTACATTCATTCCTGGTTGTTGCTGTGATACAAACAACCACCAACATAATTCCTGTTCATCTGTTTCGTGTGAAACTGAACATGCTTTTAGTGGCACCCATTGGAAATGTCACTTTAAAGATTGAACACGTGCGAGAAGCAGTGTGATGTAATGTTTCCGAAATGTCGCCACATGCAAGTTTTTTTTTTATTTTCAACAGAAATATATTACTATGGACTGAGAGCTAACTTTGCACGGCCTATTCTATAATCACATATCTGCTTTAGAAATAAAAGTAGTTTTACATTAGTAGGCCAGCAGCGTGACAAGCTGGCTGAAATGGGCCATCTGTCGCTGTGAAGGCACATCAACGCATCAGGAACTTGCGCTTAGACATCTCCCTTAATTTTACGGGCCCTATCTAGTTGTGTCATGCTGCACATGTCTGCTTTTGACACTGTGTAAGATTATTAAAGGTGAAGAGTGTCATTTTCCTTTCTTTTATCCCACCTTAACCACCAGAGACAATTAAGAGTAAGACATTGGTAGGTTGACACTGTGGTGTTATTTCTGTTTGCAGCCTGACACAGAAAGCACAGACTTGTATAATAATGACGCTAACTAATATGCCTAACATTTCATTTTAGCCCAGAGTTCATCCAAAATGTAATCCAAAACAGCCTACAGTAGGAAAAATCACATCAATGCCACTGTCAGACTAAAGGACAGTGATTTTTTAATTTTCTTTGTCAGCGGAAGTGATTACCCCATTAGCATATAGGAGCAATGCGCTGGCTGTCAGCTTCTTAATGTGGATCTCTTCCACTAAGTTGCCTGTGTCTTTTCTGTCATAGATTAACTGAAGCAAGGATCGGGCAAACCTAAATCAGTCCAACCAATGCAAACAAGTCCATGAAAGTTGGTGTCTCTTAAAGTTGACATTTTCCATTGCATTACAGATTATAAAATATAATTAGTCTATTATTAGCTTGAGAACTGTCACGAACAATGTAGAGAATGCATCAATGGATCATGGAAAATATAAATGTAAAACACTTACATTAAGAGAGGAGCAACAATTGCAATCTGCAGACAAAATTCTCCATCTGTTCATGTTTACTTATCAAAAGCAAATCAGAGCTTCCCTGTGTAAGAATATTAGTACATTTTATTCAGTTTATAGTTTGTCATTTTAGCTACACATTTTACAGTAGCAGTTTATATAATTGTACAGTCAGAAAATGGAAGGAAAAAATATGAAGTAGGTTCAAGATGACTATTTAGTAGGTGAGAAATCAGTGTTTATGCATGATGGGAAATTTTTGCTTGCACTCTATATTATAGATAATGAAATGCCCATGAGCTCAGCCATTAGTGATTTTCTTATCTTGTGATTAGGACTGAGTATATGAAGGTGAAGTCTGTGATTCCTGTGCAGCCAGTAGCACCAAAATAAATTGCATGCATGCAACTTCTCGCAAAATATTCACATGCATGCAAAGGTAAATAAATAAAATATGAAAAATATGCTGTACATGCAAAATATTAAAATAAATAAATGCATTCTAAACTGGGATTTAGCATGAAATACCAATGCATTTGCATTCTGTTATAGTGTTTGCTTCTTTATTTGTTTATTCACCACACTGATCAAATTTTTTCGCTTGATTTACTTAACAAATATGATGATTTTTTTGCATAATTATATTATGTAGTTCAAACAAGACTAGCCTTTGTACATATTTTTCCTGTTTGTTTAAATGAAATTTGCAAATAAAGTAAACCTAATTTTAGCATTGCTCTAATAATTGTTTGTTGCGTGTGATCTACATGGCTTTAAGAGTTCTAAATGTGTATTTTTGATTAATTTCAACTTACAAATTTCAAGTTGTATCTACTCAAATTTTCTAATTAATAGTATAAATGCACTTTGTTTTATACTACTGCTGCAGCATCATCATCATCCTCACAAACCTGTAAAATAAAAGTAGATGAGGTAAACCTTTGTGAACAAATTTTATGTTGGCTTGAGTTAGCTTAGTGTAAAAGTAGAGTTTTAAAAAGAATAGTGACGTGTGACGGCAGGTACACAGATAGACCAATAAACAGACAGACACATAAACAGATAGATAGACAGACACAGATGCACGGACACATAATGAGATACGTAATTCATTCATTTGGATTAGTTTTCAGCTGTGTTGTGATTTAAGACAAGAAATGTCTGCATGCATCAAAAACACATTTTTTTTTCAAGGGATTTGCCTACATTTACATACAGTAACTTGTGTGCATCAAACATTATTTATGTGGAGTGAGTCTTATGTACATACAGTATGAGAATCCATCAGTATGCATGTGTAAAAAGTGAGAGGGTAGAAATAAATTTGCCTTGTAGTCCTTGAATAACTTTTCACCAAGGTAGAGAATGAGGCAGTTTCTCTATGAGACTGTTCTCTTTGCTGTTTCCAACAAAAATGTGAAAAATGAGATTACCCCAGGTCTATCAGAATACTACAACATTAACTGCTACAATGTTAAAACAGACAGAGAGATGGAGAAACATCATGAGATACTGAGACTATAAACTTTCTCTGTGAAGTGCGCAAAACATTTTGTCTGGACCATGAACCCATGAGTTAATGTAACTTTACCCACACTTTCCTCACAACAATAAACCAACTTATTATAAGTTGCACACCTTTTTCAAGTGTACTTGTCAGGAACTTAGCACCTGTACTTCTGTACTTGTCACCTGGTAAGGACACAAGTTTATTAGTAACCAATGCAAGAAACCAAAACCATAAAAACTGCACTCTTTAGGCAGATGTGCATGGTCAATTACCATCCACTAAAATTGTTGTTTTGTCATTGACGGAATCAAATTGTTATTAAAAGTGTATGGCAAAATTATGGAAAGGATTGCAGAGATTAAAAGATATGTAAGGGTTTTACTCAAAATAAATCCTTTTCTACAATGAAAAGAGAGAGCTAGATAGAGAAAAGAGAAATATCTAAAAGTCAGAAATGAAGAGTTGTCATAGGAGACTGTTGAATCACCCTGAAAAACGCTTAAAGTCAAAATAAAAACTTTTTATTTGCTTAGCAAATGTCCCTTGTTTTGATGTTTGTGATTCACCGGTGCATGTTTTTGAAAATCAAGTCCAACCTTTATTTGCACTCGGAAATATGTCAAATTGCAGAGATAAACTGGACTGTGAACATTCTTTTTCAAAACTTTCACATGATTGAAAATAATAAATCTCTCAAGAGCAACAAACGCGCACGTGTGTGTGTGTGTGTGTGTGTGTGTGTGTGTGAGAGAGAGAGAGAGATGGAGAGAGATGATGCTCGGTAACAATGCAACCCGGAGGCTTGTCAGAGATATCTACAGTTTGACGGACACAGACAGGAAGTTCTACCTCTATCGTTGTTCAAGATCTGTTCGAGCATATCTCAAACATTAGAAAGCTTTTCTATCTCTTGTCTTTCCCCACAGCATCCACACTGACATGACAGCTCGAATCCAGAGAGGAGGCCATTCAGTTTGATCACCTTTAATGCTGCAACTTTTTAAAGATGTTCTAAGAAGGAACCACATCATGCAATCCTCTCACAAAATATGCAAAATGCCACAAATATTTCATAATAAGTGTAAGTTTAGTGCCTGTGCAGACAATGTAATGACCCGTACACTTACAGTCTTTACATTATAGAGCAACCTGTAGAGACTTCAAACATTAAGGTATTCATACTTTGCATAATGCTTTATATCTTTTTTCTATTTTTTTATAAATAATTGTAACCAAAGATAAAATGCATTATTTTGTTTGGAATGTGCTTTAATGTATTATTACTTCTAAAGGTTTAACAATGAATGTAGGATATTATGTATGTACTATTTTTCATTAGATCAGAAATGCATTATAAGGTATATTAAAAAGAATAATTCATGCATTAAAACCCACTTTCATTATGCATTATATAAAGGTTTTAAGCAAAGTAAAACCAAATGATTAACATAATTTAAAAGTTTTTGGCTGTACTCTGACAGAGTGGTTGTTTATTTATCAAAAGTCATCAAAAGCTGTGATGGTTTGCTATATTAACATAATGTTCTGAGTCCTGTACGTTATCACAATTTTGGGGTTAATGTTCCCCTCTGGAAATCTTTCAGGAATGTTGTTTTTCTAGCCCAGTGATAATTTTATACCTATTTTTCTGAAATTGTAGCTTCACAATGGGCTGTATTTGTGATTTGAGCCCAGAAAAGTTGCGTAAATGGTTTCTAAAAGCATTACAAATGATGTATTGTGTTGTTGCATTGAATTAAACATGATAAGTTGTCAACTTAAATTCAATGCGACAATTTAAGTCATTACAATTCATTAACAGAAGCCATAAACAAGCCTTAGACATTTCATGTAATGCAGACCACACAAGAAGAGCAAGAATACACAGGAACTACACTTTTTTTTCTGTTTTAATAATACGGCGAATTAGATCTGGGGAAGGCAATGAGTCATTTTCTAACAATTCAGCATCTAAAAATAGGCCTACTTATTTACAGCATTAATCTTCGGCAGACACTGTACAGCCTATGCAATTCAGTTATTTCCAGTGGAAAGTTCTTTTAGTCACATAACATTAGGAGGCCGTTGCATTATAGCATGCACATTTGTGGCCGAACACAAAAAGCAATTTTCCATCCTTTTCAGACTACTTAAACGTAACAACTTTTCTTTTTACTGTGGAAGGCAGATGAATGCATGCACACAAGGATAACCGCATGCACTCACATCAGAGAGGATGTGCTGGCGAGAGTGTGCATGGCAAAACCAATATAGCTTTGCTATATATCTATCTATCTATCATCCATTATTAGGTGCCGTGAGCAGCTGTGTTATTTCTGTCGAGCACTCTTACAATGCATGAGCTTCAGTGGACCGTATGAGTCTGGAGTCAAAACACACACGCAACTACAATATGCCTGTCAAAGGCATCAAAGGTTAACGCACGTTATGCATGGAGAGTGTTTACCTCCTTGTGTCGATGCTTAATTGCTATTTAATAGTCTGACAGTTTTTGTTCATTGTACATTGAGAACACAGAAGGGGAGGGTGTGCGCTGGAGTAAACCAGTTATTAATGCAATAAATTGGTTTCTTTGGGGGATAAACTGAACAAAGGCAATCAACCAAATGCTTTAAACTAGAGAGACGTTTCAAATCTTGCATGTAAGCACGATGAAAAGTCACACAGATGCTAATTGCTGTACAATTAAGCTTTAAAATAAAAAAAATACAAAAATTAGCGACTACTCGGCATGCAAATCAGCAAACTGCCCTCTAAACCTCTGTATTAAGTAGCGAAAATAAATGAATTGTCTTATTAACAGTTGGAAGTCATTTTCATTGCATGCACTTGTTTGTTTCTGAGCTAATGTACTCAAATGACTGTATAAATGCTGATTCTGTGTGTGTCTGTTTGTATCCAACAGCATATAAAGAGCATGGTTCAGTAACCTTTCCTACACAGACCATGACACACAATATTTGCCATATCAGAGGCATTCAGTATTGTAAAAGATATTTATAGTTTTGTCTGAGACACTGTTAAAAAAAAAACACACCAAAACCTTTAGCTGATGCCGTGTTCATTTGAACTGATGGGTCATAGAGGCTGTGTCTGAGCTTATGCATCTGTGAAAAAGCATTGTTTGTGGATATTTGTGACAATGTTCACTTAAAACCTACAGTACGATCTCAGATCAATGAAGCCTAATCCATCTACGGTGGCCGAGAGAGCCAGAAGAAAACACATGCAAACTGTAAATTCTCACAACACAACCATACACAGAGAGGTGCTGCAAACTGCACAGACCACAACGGAAATGTTTCAGGGGGACTGAAAACCTATCTGGGACCTGATTATTTGTTTTTTCCAGTGGAAGTATTTAAAGGGGTCATATAAACCCAGGTTTCCACTAGCTTAATGGAAAGTTTGTAATATAGTTTGTTTTAAAATTTCTCAAAGATAGTTTTAAAAACGTTAATTTTACCCTGTCATAAACACCTTGCCTCTATTTTCCGAGGCACTCTCAGAGGATCTTTTTTTAGCCGTATTCATAGTGAAACTTGCTAATTAGCACATTATTAGGAAAGGAGATGTGCAAAGATTCATTAAAAGACATTATACTCACTGCTTCTGTAGGGGAGGCTGGATCATGAATGATTCGCGCGAACATAAACACATTCCGGTTGATCAACCGAACCAGAACCAAACTGCGTCTTCAGTCTCTCAGATGTCGGGAGTAAATCACTACTGCTATGTTCGTTAATACATTCAACAACAAAACACCTCAATCTCTCAGGAGTCTTAGGGGCTTGTCTCTGCATCTCGGTCTGATGACGGCTCAAGGTGCATTCACCTACGCAAATTATGCATATTCGTGCGAAACGCTCAAGTTGAAAAATCTGAACTTTCGAAAATTTGTGCCGCGTTAACTAATCAGGAGACTCTAGTAGTGACATGATTACTAGCAAGCGGAGGCAGAATTCCGAAACTATGGAAGACAAAATCATCATCTCTGTATGATACTGTACATCTCGGCGGATACATGAGCACTGAGCACCCGGTGTTCTCATGGAGCTCATGGCTCCGAAATTGGCGAAGCAAACTTTTAAATAGGCGCTCTCTTTGTTGAACAACCATTGTTTTGCTGTTTTCTTCTCCACCAATGCAGAGACTGGAGCCGCCTGGCAGAAGCCCCTCTCATGCTGCGAATTTGCGTCTGTTGTATGCCAGAATAGCGTGATTCAACGTACCTTCAGTCAGGGCGGCTCTGAGGTAAGACACCAGTTCAGACTGTGTGACACGCTGCTGTCAATCATCTATTGTGGGAGTGGCCTCTGTCGGTGTGACACCACACCAACATGCATTTGAGAATGGCTTGATTTCAGAAGGGGCAACTTATTTTTATTAAATCAAAAGAAAACTGCCTGTGAGTACTCATTAAGTACATATTAATGCCTGGCCAATGCCTGGAGTTCTTAATACTACTCTACACTCTCAGAAATAAAGGTACAAAAGCTGTCACTGGGGCAGTACCTTTTGAAAAGGTATATTTGTATATCTATTAGGTTCAGATATGTACACTTTAAGCACTAATACTTAAGTTAACAAACTGTTTGACACATGTACCTTTTGAAAAGGTTTTTTCAGCTTTTATACCTTTATTTCTGAGAGTGTAATATCTAAAAATAACTACTGCAACTATTTTACTATTTAACTATCAAACAGCAAGAAAAAAAAAGACAATATATAAATGAATAAAAAAGGAGGACACATCTGCAGTGACATTTACACAACAAAAGGTGTGTTTACACTGTATGCTTTACACAGGAGACCCTTCAGACATGTTCAGATAATAGCCAAGGACAAGAAGACAGAATGCGCTTTATTTTACATCTCAATGAAAACCAACCAATGTCCATGACATTTAAATGGAATAAATTTACAGAAGAATCACGGCTTAGATTTGAGCATTTTAATTTTTGAGATACACTATATTGCCAAAAGTGTTCACTCACCTGCCTTGACTTGCATATGAACTTAAGTGACACCCCATTCCTAATAATCCACAGGGTTCAACATGACGTCAGTCCACCTGTTAAGTACAGGGATATCCTGGAACAAAAAGCCTTCTACAGAGTGCTCAGGAAGTGCTGAAGGTTTACCTTCCAACAAGACAATGACCCTAAGCACACAGCTAAAATAACCAAGGAGTGGCTTCACAACAGATCCGTGACTGTTCTTGAACGGCCCAGCCAGAGCCCCGACTTAAACCCAATGGAGCCTCTTTAGAGAGACCGAAAATGGCTGTCCACCAACGTTTACCATCCAACCTGACAGAACTGGAGAGGATCTGCAAGGAGGAATGGAGGAGGATCCCCAAATCCAGGTGTGAAAAACTTGTTACATCTTTCCCAAAAAGACTCATAGATGTATTCGATCAAAAGGGTGCTTCTACTAAATACTGAGCAAGGGTCTGAATACTTACGACTTGAGATATTTCACTTTTTCCTTTTTAATAAATCTGACAAAATGTCAAAAATCCTGTGTTTTTCTGTCAATATGGGGTGCTGTGTGTACATTAATGAGTAAAAAAAAATACTTTAATGCTTTTAGCAAATGGCTGCAATATAACAAAGAGTGAAAAATGTAAGAGGGTCTGAATACTTTTCGTACCCACTGTATGTTTATATTAAAAGCTGCTTGTGATGGGCTTTGGTTCATCATGTGACTTTCTCATCACCACCTGCTTTTGAGGCTTATCAGTATATTTCAAAGCTACAAAACAGATTTCAGTACTTTAACAGGTTGGTATTTTAACATTGTATCAGTTAATGAAATTACAGTATTCAATTGTAAATTTAACTTAGATCTATCAAACCTAAATTGTTGTTGCTGTATTTTTATCTGCTGTACAGAATTCCAGCAACCACAACTGCCGTTTTCCAGTGTGGAAATAAAGCAGTGTCTCTCTGTTTGTTTTATGGGGGTGAGTAAATGATTCATTTTTGGTGAATATTCCTAAAGAAGAGATTGCAGTATTCAGAACGCTTGAGCAATATGCAGTTACATTTAAATCCTCTCAGCAGTGTTCAATGTGCTTTGGAATATTAATTGCACCCAATTAAATGAATTAAACACAACTGACAGCAGACACATGCTGAAACTGTTGTCTTTGAGAATAAAAAAGAATGTTTTGATAGTAATGACACTAAAAGGTTCAGCCTGGAGTTCAAGCAGTCCTTATTCAGACTTGCAAGCTTTGTTTCTCATTAGATTTATGCAGTTATCTGACACATAGCATTTATATGTTATTGTTAACAAGGACCATTATACAGTAGCATTATGTTGGAGGCGGCAGAGAAAGAATAAGCTGTGACTGTGACCTGCACGGATTCAAAGAGACTGATGCCAAAAGATACTGTACACCGTCATTTGCTTGGAGGTTATTGCTGCGATTGAAGAACTCAGCAACATAACCACAGAAGGCAGGAGAAATGTTCTTTTTATTCATCATAAAGGTGAGAAAAACACTTACACTAAAGAATTTAAAGCTTCTATACTGTATATTCTGAAGTCACAAAAGTTATTACAAAATATGAATGCATTACAGAAATATATAAAAAACATTACAGAAATGTCACATCTGTAGATAAACACACACACACACACACACACACATCAAATGGACCAGAAATACTGTAAGTACCATGGGTAGCAATAGCCAACAATACATTGTATGAGTCAAAATGATACATTTTTATTTAATTTTTATAAAAAAAAAAAACAATGCATCACATTCTCAAATTATTCCTGTTGAATCAAATGTGTTTTTTATGTATTTCATAAAAAAAAAAATATTAATACAGATTAAATTTATGCATGAAAGATTAAGGACAGATGCTTTCCAGATGTTTTTCTTACATAAAACCTCTTTTTTTAGTTTTAAAGATACAATAAGAAGCGTTTTGTTATCTACAATAAGCCAGAAAGTATGTTTTGTTATTTCATGTCTAGAAACCAGAATATCACAGACACACAAAGTGAATATCTAGCAACCATCAAAAACACCTAAGCAACCGCTCATAGCTTCTTGAAGTTTTGCTGGACAAGCAGATATCACATGGTGACTTATCAGACTTGTGAACTATCAGAGCCTCATTATGTACTGTTTTTCATGCTTCAACTTGGAAGAATTATTTTCGACATGCAGTAACCTGTTATATTGCTTGTCATTCAAACGGTCTTCACGCGGTTTGCGAATGCCCTCATGTACGGCGTGAATCAAATTAAATTGCATTCATTGGGAATTCCACAATCCCTCCCCTTCAGTCTTATTATCAGAGTTGTGTGGAAAATTGGAGAGTGAAAGAAAATGAAATCTTTGTATTAAATCAGCTGCTATGCATGCCACTCAATCGATACGCGCTCCTCTCTATCTGTTCCAGATGAATGCACAGGCCGCTGGCAAACTATTAGCTTTTTACAAAGGCAAATCAGTCAGCAGAATTAATTTTCTTCAAAATATGAGTCTTGCTATGAAGAATTAACAGCTATAAAGGAGTGAAATGTGCTCTTAAATTTGCCTCACTCCAATCTATAGCATCATCCGGGCACATGAGAGACGGTTGTTTTGTCAGAATTAATGGTGATGATAGTAAATAGTTCGAGCACATTTTCTGAACATGCTTGTTATTGCAAAAGTCTATGTTTTGGTGGGTGCAACTTCTTTACTCACTAGGGCCGGGTTAGGTGGTTGCTATGGTGTTTCAGGTATCTTTGGTGTTGCTAGGGTGTTCTGGGTGGTTTCAAGAGTTTTTGTTAGGATTTTGCAAAGCATATCAGTCATTCTTGAGTGGCGAGGGGGTCCTTCAGAGTCACACCTGACCCTGATATTACCTGATTTTATTTCATTTTTATAAATGGCTGACAAAACCTGAACACTCAACTTTAAAATCTTAGAAAACACATGTCTTATTAAAAAACAACCTTGCTTTGATAGGAGATAGGAGTGCTGTTTTTGATAAAACAGGCTCTTTTTCATCATTTGAAAAATATTTTTTATCCATTTTATAGCATATGAATGATTGAACTCTTCTCTGTGGACACGTAAGAGACATAGATTCGGTATAGTAATGAAAAAAATAAACTGGAGGTGATAATTGTGTTAAATATTTTCTATTTGTAATAACATCATAACATTTAAAATTAAAAATATTTTTTTCTTTTTAAATCTAATAGCAGTTACACTTGCAGGACCTGTTTTGTCCCATGTCTGATTATGGTATATTGTAAATATGTTGTTTGGTGTATGGTGGTTAGGCAGTTGCTGTGATTTTTTTGGTATTTTAGGGTGTTTCGGGTGTAGCTGTGGTGCACTTGGTGGTTTTAAGGATTTTGCAGAGCAGTTAATATAGTATTCAGGGTGAAAGATCAAGATCAAGATTCAAAAACACTGCACTGTATGGCGTCTCACAGTTTTGTGTGTGTGAATAAAAATGAGAAAGTCTTTTAAAGTTCAAAGAAACTACTTCATTTATCTTTTTTGACACATACATTCACTCTATGGGTTTTTTTCCTTGCTGGATGGATAAAACCATTTTTTAATTGACTAAACGACAAAGAAAACCTGTTCCTATACAGTTATTCTTCAAGGACGACATAGTTCACGAGCTGCACTATTGAAAATATAGTCAAAAAAACCTTGAACATCTC
Organism: Enteromius paludinosus; assembly: GCA_032361165.1. Classification (NCBI taxonomy): domain Eukaryota; kingdom Metazoa; phylum Chordata; class Actinopteri; order Cypriniformes; family Cyprinidae; genus Enteromius; species Enteromius paludinosus. The sequence continues at coordinate 20,033,924 of JAUMHQ010000058.1, forward strand.
TGTTCTTGTGACAGAAACAGCTGTTTGACTCCGCAGACAACACTTCAAAGCCCAATGCATGTATGACTGATTCTTTTTGCACTCATTCCCAGTACATGCATACAAATGAGAGCGTCACTGCCATATATCCTGTAGAGTACACAGAAAGATCACTGAAGATCAGTATTTGTTTTCATCTGTTGAGAAGAGTAAACAGTTCTTTGGAGTATGTGATGTAAACTTCACAAAACAACGTCTCAGACGAATGCATGGGATTAAAAGGAATTTACTTAGCCGAGTATCTTCACTTATTTAACGCATTTGTTGTAGGCCTATAATAATGCTTATCTATCCCAGAGGAAATTCAATCAGCGGTGGCTCTTTCATGCCTCGGGAGACTCAAAGGAGTTCTCCGTTTTCTTTCAATAATTGACATTGCCTGACATATTTTTTCTTAGGATTACTAAAACAGAGTGTCTGTTGTTAACGGACAACTGTTGATGCGCAGTACATAAATATATAATTTGGAAATGGTAGAATTTCATGAGAATTATTTCACTTTATGAGATCTAATCTGTGATCTCCCTATAGTGAAAAATAAATATACTTAAATGTATTTCAATTACATTTATTTCATGCTTAGCATACTACAAATACATTTTCATATGTACTTAATAAAATGCCATGCAATTGCACTTTTAGTGTACTAAACTAGTATACTTAAAGTCTGCTAAAATGGAACAACTAATTGTATACTCAATGCACTTTAATTGTGTGGAATTAGTATTTATATTTGATAATGCTGAAGTGGAATTGCATGTATACTTTAGGTGTTACGTTCATGTCTTCCTGTTTTGTTTTCTTTTTTTCCTTCCCACGTGCATGCCCATGTTTAGAGGTTCCTGTGTTTAGAAAATTATTAGTTAATTTGTTCCCGGCTGTTCCTCCCCAGTTCTTGTGCTCTGAGTTTCAGTGTCAGTGGTTGTGAATATTAGAAGTGAAGTGTAACTGTCCGTGTTGGTTAATTAACAGTACTTTTGTGTTTTTGGAAATCTTAGTATGAAATATATTTTTTACTAAGAATCCTTGATGCATCTCATTACTGCAGCACCTGATTCAGAAATTCATCTGCATGCATTTTAGTAGAGTCCTAAACCTATGGAATCAGACATGGGCTGTAAAGCTAGGACAGAATAGCCAGTATTTTACTATTAGAAGTCTCATGCTCACCGAGGCGGCATCAAAAATAGTGTACAATTTTTATTTTATTTTATTTTAGAAACCATGATACACTACATTTAAGAAATTAATACTTT
>JAUMHQ010000058.1:20064924-20076016 GCA_032361165.1 Enteromius paludinosus
CTGTAAGGGGTAGGTTTAGGTGTAGGGTCAGTGTAGGACAATACCACATACAGTCTGTACAGTATAAACACTATTACCCCATAATTCACAAAAACCAACATCTCTGTGTGTGTGTGTGTGTGTGTGTGTGTGTGTGTTCACATAGCATGTGCCAAAAAATTTTTGTACCATTCCAATGAAGTGAAATATTCCAAAAACTAAAACATAAAATCTAGAATTAAACTTAAACTGCCTGAAAACTATACTGAAAAGAATTTGAAGGAGAAACTATTTTCACTCAGAAACTACATTTTGCATTCAGCAAGAAGTGCATTGAATTCAACATGAAATTGTGTAGTAGTATTTAGATAAAATCATATAAAACTGCATAAAATATATATTAATGTGAATACACATATCAAAAATCATGTTTAGAGTGTTCAGACCTGGGTTAAAAGCTACAACATTCAGATTTTTGCCTTTGACAGTGAGCTGTCCTCTAAAAGCTTACTCATCTTAACATCTATTTCAGCTTTTAAGGTTTGCTGTTGTGTGGGAATCTCCGAGAGCCAGAGCAGCAGTGAGAGTGATGCTCTGAAGATCGCCTCTTAATTCCAGGTTCGGTTGAGAGTTTTGACAAGAACTAACCGCACGATCTGCATGGATGACACGGACGGAGCGCATTTCTGCAACCATCCATTTTCACATCCATTTAGCTGTCCTGCAAACCGCACAAGAGCCAATGACATCCGAGTGCGTGTCGCAGGCGAACATGTCTTGATGTGCTGGACGCTCCAAGAAGCAGCGAATGGAAGATTGCACTTGAGTTTCACAAGAGTTTTCTCATTCTTTTTTCATGTGCTTCTGTGTATTATTTATTCCTTTTAGAGGAGAGACAATATAAAAGTATAAAACAGAATCCAAAAACGGCTTCGGTGTTTGCACCAAGCCTCTCTCACCGCAATAAGAGGTCAAAGTTTAAGTCAGTTGACCGTGGCATTTCTCTCTTTCTTTCTGATCTGTTTCTAAGCATTAAAGCTTCACCTCTCGGTCAGTTTTGATCATGTCTGAAAGCTCAGTCTCTGGCTCTTGACTCTCAGCCGATGCCTTCTTCTCCACTGAGCTCTGGTTGAGTTTGTTAAGTGAAAATAACTCATTAAGTCAAGAGTAACTTGATGCACTCTACTTATTCTAGCACTCACTTATTTATTTATTTTTAAAGTCTGCTTAAGGCTGCATTTATTTAATCAAAAGATGCTGTATTTTAAGTAATATTAATAAATATTATTACAGTTTAAAATAGCTTTTTCTATGGGAATGCAAATTATTCCTGTGATCAAAGTTGAATTTTCAGCATCATTACTTCGGTGTTGCATGATCCTTCAGAAATAATTCTGATAACATTCTGATTATTATATATAATTCTCATCAGATATAATTATCATCAGGTCGGTGCTCGATTAATAATGGCTCATTGACAGCTTTTTCTATCTTTTTTTTTTTGGAAACTACAATACATTTTTCCATCAGTTTTTGATTAGTAGAAAGCTCAGAAGGGCAGCATTTATTTGACATGTCATCTTTTTTTAATAAAAAAAAATGTATTCTGTTTAATCTCAATTGTGTATAATATGAAGCAGCACAACATTTGTTGTGTGTGTGTGTGTGTGTGTGTTGAAAACTGCTGTGCTACTTCAATTGCAATAATTGATAGAAAAACATTTCTTTTTCCTGGTAATGTACAGTAGCACAAATTTCGTATTGCTAACGAAAAAGCTTTGCATGATGGCAGATTTGTGCATTAGCTTCTCATTTACATATTTAAATCCTTGGCAACACCTTAGCAATGCCCCACCAACCACAGGCAAACACCGCTCGCATTTACTGCAGAAAATCTAGTTCCTCTGTTTGAGCTGCAGAGAAGTCTTTCTGCAGGGACTAACAAAAGAAAAGAAAATCACGAGATGTCATGATGTGACACGAGTTGATCCTGACACCCACTTTAAACAGAGAGGAACGCGAGATGAAATGTTTGTCCCTCGACTTCGTTTGAATTTATAATCGGAGCTACATGCAGCGCTCTCCTCTTGAGCAAATGCTCCTCGCAAACATAACTGAATTAAACCCAGTACATTTTCAATCTGATCTTCTCGAGCAGGTCGGATTTGTGAACTTTAAGCAATTCAAACACATCCGTTTGCTCAAATATTTACAGGCTGCTCAGAAATTCAGAAAGGATCTTGATTCTAGGAAACAAATTACAGAGGGTCGCAGTGAATTAGCATTTCATAAAGGCTTACGCCTCTAATGAAGCAGCTTCACACAAGAGGAGCTGAAGACGGTGATTGTTTTCTGTCTCTTTCTGAACATAAACCCATTTTCACCTGTCTGGAAATGAACTGTAATCTTGCTTGGATTCCCTCATGGCCGTAATCTCTCTTTCCCCGGTGCCACACGGCCTGGACCTGGACTTGAACCTGGGAATAGTGCTGCAATCGGTGCTGAATAAGGGAAGTTCTGTCTGTGAAATTTGTGGAAGCCTGGAGTCCAAAGGAGCCTTTATCAGCCGCTACAGGGACCCGACGGGGCCCCCAGGCCATCAGACATACCTTATTAACACTGAGAGAGAGAGAGAGAGAGAGAGAGAGCCACAGACAGAGAGAGAGTGCTGAAAGAAAGAACAAAAGGATAAATAAAAGTGAAATAAATTAATCAAAAGCATCAAGAAATTAAAGAATGTTTGAAAGAACAAACTAAACAAAAACGCTATAAAAGCTATAAATTGAATGGTACAAAAAACAAATGGATACAAACAAATGTGCTGAAAAGAAACAAAATGAGGAGTAAATACAAAAAAACCAATGAACAAGAATTGAAAAAACAAAATAAAAAATATATATTTTATATTTTTTCTAAAATATATTTTTGAAAGAACACCACCAACAGACAACTGATGTTGAAATTAAGAATAATTTCAATACAAAAAAAGAAAGAAAAACAGAACAAATCAATACAAACAAATTGTGTGGGGGGGAAACAAACAAAAGGAGGAATGAATGGGAAAAACAAATGAACAAGAATTAAAAAAAAAATTATATATATATATATATATATATAAAAGAAAAAACAGACATAAAGACATAAGAAAGACATAAAGAAAGAAAGAAAGAAAGAAAGAAAGAAAGAAAGAAAGAAAGAAAGAAAGAAAGAAAAAAAAAAGTGGATATTCCATTTTTGTCAGAATGTCCAGAATAAACATCTTATTATTATTACCGTGTGTCCCATAATGCAAAGCGCCATTTCAAACTGTGATGCACGAAGCAGAAGTGATTATGCCTTCACGAGGGAATGATTACCAGCGGGAAACTTTCCTTGAGCCTCGATTCTCCACTGTCAATCGTGTGTATTATATACAGGCATGTAAATATATTGACAGTACAAGTTAGTCTGTACATACTGATGACAAAACAGCTTTAAAAATCTGAAAATACATATTTAGTAGAACAAGAATGTCAAAATCAATAGATAATTCACCAATCACACATAATTTTAAAATAAATGCTAAAAATCAATGGCCTGCATCAACCACTGTTTAAATAATTGTTATTCACTCAGACGTGTTACATAAAACTACATTATGTATATATACAGTAAGGATGCTCATTTCTTAAATGTTAAGGACGAGCGTGCAACATAACAAGGTCACATGACAATGTAGCTCACTAATATTTAGCATTCTGCTTCTTTGCATGTTTCACATGTTGTTCCATTTAAGTAGGCTGCAGTATGTACACAGAATGTATAGTAGGTATGCTGCTACTCTATTTTAAACACAGCCACAGAAAGAATAAAAGAATATGGTTTACTTGCAGGTTAATGGCCTGATATCTGAATGAAATGCTACAGTAACCCGTGTTAAGAATGTGAAACGGGGCTGCATGCTTGCTTCTATCTATACTGTGCACTTGTGTAGAATCCATTTGTATCCTTAGTTCTCCAATATTTAGTTCAAAACACAAGCCACCTGGGAAAGAAGGAATGAGAGGAACTGTTTTAATAAAGCATTCCATCTTTCCATCCACTTCTCACAGCCTCCCTGACCCTCCGCTGTCAATCCCAGCCGTGTGCGTTTCACAAGGTGAAACAGTTCAATTAAGCTTCACTATTTCCTCTGAAAACGCTTCCTTTCTTCGATTTATGTCTGCTGATCAACCACAGACTCCGGAGGAGCACGTCTGAAACTGTATTGATGTTTAACAGATGTTTTGAGAAATGTTTTTCTAGACTCTCTCGCTCCTCTGAAGCGCAGCGGCTGTGCGGGAGCGTGTCCGCCGACACTGTGTGAACATGCTGTAGTTTTGTGTGACAAATGTCAGCAAGGAACCTGCTGGAGCAATTAGTGTTTTATTTCTGAGCCGTTTGAGGCATTCTGAGTACAGCAGTCAATGTGCTTACAGGCCTTTTTAATGCATATCTGCTATTGCACAAATCTGAACTCACCTCAACCTGCTGCAGATGATTTATATTTACAATTTATTTTGTATTTATATTTGTACAATTGTAAATAATATGCTAAAAACACGCCACAATTCTATGGTTGCCTGGGTGTTGCTAAGCTGTTCTTAATGTTTTTAAATGTGTTGCTTAAAAAAAAATAAAAATACATTTTTAGGATGATATTGGTTATGTCTTGGTATAATTTGGGAGAAAATTTTGAAAAAAATTATAAATACATGTAAAATTTTGCCATTATTTTTGATATACTTTATTTTTTGATTAAATTCACAACACAAGCGTAATTTCATTATTTGACCTCTTAAATAATCTAATATATATCTAAGCATATTTTAAATCGATGCATTTGAAAAGGTACCGACCCAGTGACAACTTTTTTAGTGTATCGCTTTTTGGTAATGCTTAGAAAACTATGTAGGTTCAAAATTTAATTGCATATGAACTTTTTCCCATTTCTAGGATTAGAAATGAAATAATATATTAATGCAACATATAAAAAAATAGCAGTTCTGCTGAGTCTCTGAGAGTTAAACACCTGGTACCTCTATATTACCAGGATACCAAAGAAATCATGGTAATTATTCACCTTTTTAACACTGCAGTCGGTAACAGATTCCCTCCAAAGCTGTTGACAGTCAACAGTGGTACTTTACTAGAGACAAAAAGAGACAGAAACATTAGAAAACAATTAAAAAGCTGAAACCTATGGATCGTGTGCACTATCCAGCAGTAGATACAATAATTTAACAAACTAAAATAATTGAGCATCAGAGACATAGTTAGAACTACGTTTTCATGCAAAACCTGATTTTTGTTCCATGCATGTTTATATGACGCATAACCAACTTACTGCATCGCTTACTTTCCATTAGCATTTGCTCTCGAATGCAGAGACTCAAGGGAAGCAGCAGCAACTACTACAAAGTGATTTTACGCTGGAAAACACGTTTAGCATAAACTCCTGTCTGGTGGCCGTGTGTAGTGCTGCCAGCCATCACACAGCAGAGCTTCAAAGCGCAGCGCCGGGACACGCTGAGAGCCGCGTGTTTACCACGATACCCTCCTGATTCCAACAACAATCCACCGAGACACAGTTTACCCCGGCCTGGCCCAGGTGAGGGAGGCGCGCCAAATCCAGTCTGTGACAAGAGAAATGTAGAGAGAAATGCATTTGTAACAGGGCTTGTGTGCAATCAATTATATCAGTGCTTGCATGATTTTGTGTTTGTAAATACTGTATTTATAAAAAAAAAAAAAAAAGTTACATTGTTTCGCAAGGCATTATTAAGTTATTACTTTATATTTGTAATCCCCTTCACACCCATTTCTACCCAAATTATATCAAACTGTTTAAACAAACATCACCAGACTTTTGTAATAAATAAGCAATGCTTATTAAATGACATAAACATGCCTATCTTAGGGATGGTTTACTGTAAAGAAAAAAACTTGTAAGTATAAGTATGCCTGGCTCTCCAGCGATCCCCTTCGCACCCGATTCTGCCCCATTGATCTAAAGCTCTCGAATAATTAATATTCAGCAGCTTGCCCTCTCTGAACAGCGGGAGTTTTGTTCTGATCCTTCTACAAATACAGAGGCTGCTCTGCCTGGCCTTGGGTTGAGCAGACAGAGCTAGCGGAGGCGGTGTTTAGCTTGGAAAGAGCTCATTCTGTCTTTATAAAGCCATGGCTTCAGAGCAAGACCTTGCTGAATGTGCTGGTCCTCAGCAGCACTACAGATTCCACAGACACTTGGCCTTTCCTTTCCATTTCCAAGGTCGGCAAAAAGAATTTGGCTGCTCTTTATCCCACAAGCGATTCAGGCCCATTACCGGTCCCATCGCACAATCAGCGTCAGAATGACATCGATAGAATTGCTCACATTGTGAGTGTCAGAGAAATCAACTGATGCTGTATTCATGTCTGACTTCAAATGTCTTCTTCATAGTGCATTTCATGGCCGTTATCATCAAAGAAATAAAGAAAGAACATTTCAGGTATAGCATGTACTGTATGCACGGTAAAGGTATAGCCATATGTATACATTAAATGTGTAAAATGTATTCATGTATTAAATAAGAGACCAAAAATCTAGTTTAAAAAATATATATAAATAGTCTAAAAATCACCCAAAAGTCATCCATATGTTCATCCAAAAATAAAAAACATAACGTAAACATTTAGCAGATATAATAATGAAAAATTAAAGGAAAAGCAAACCAAAAATACTTTCAGTGCCTTTTGCACACAAAAAATTTAATCTTTAAAAATTAATATATAACATGGTATACCTGCACAATTCTAAGAGCAAAAAACAATCGTCATTGAGACCATACACAAATATCTGTGCATTGTGACAGAATTAATATTAAAAAACATGTAGTATATTGGACTATGTTTTACCTATGACAAATTTGCATCTTTTTCTACTTAAAAGTGTATTTTTTTTTCTGTCGGACTGAAATGAAAAAAAAAATATATATATATATTTTTTTTTATATATATATTTTGTAATAAAAAATAAAGATAGATAATAAATAGAACCATTAAGAAGTAATAGATTGTGATTGAATTAAATGAAATTAAAACCTAAATTTCTATTCGCAGCTATCTTTGACCATAATTAAGAGGCCAACCAAAAAAAAAGACGTTTTCTTAACAGCCATTATCTAATTCCAAGTAAAGAAACTACGATTTGAAGGAAAGCACAAAACTACTTTTTATTTCTGTTGAAAACACCCTTCACATTTGAGTTGCACATCACACACAGAAGTTTTGAGCGTCTCTCCACATCGACTGGAGGAAGGACTCTTACCTGAAGAGACTAATGGGAATTGAAAATAAACAGCAAACACCTGCCGTGCAGAGTAATTTTTCAGCGGCGTTTAAAAGCCTTCGTCTGTCGAAGCGGATTCTGTCACCCGGGATGAAACCAGCTCTGCAGAACACGAGAGAGGAGACGACGAGTGCTCAGGAGACAAATGTTTCAGTTTGCCATGATCTGAGGTAAAACAAGCTTCATCTTTGTGTCGGCTGCGGCTTCTCTCGTACCGTCTCCCCGGGGATTAATTGGATCTGCCATCCAATAAAGGCAAAAAGAAAACCCAAGGAAATAAATTACAATCATTCCCAGCCTCCTGTCCTCATTTGTCTTATTTCAGTTTGAGAAAACAAGGCCTTTCCTTCCGCTCTATCGTTCTCTTAGCTCAAGTTTGCACACGACCTCCAGAAAACACACATGCATTCACTGTCACTGTATAATTAGTAATTAATTACAGGTTTTAGATTATTTGAAAACAACCTGAATTCTGTTTACCTAAAGGTCCTGGTTCTTCGGATAAGAATTTTCATTAAAAAATTAAATTCCAACATGATAACTATATGCTACATGTAAAGGGATGGAGGTTGCTATAGTTGCCTAATATAAATAAATAAATCTATAAAAAAATTCTGAAAATAAATATATATATATGTTTTAGGACCGCACTTTCTGATATGGGTCAAATTTAGAGGTCATGTGCATCACTTGAGGATTTATAATGAGTAAAGAAAGTAAGAAAGAAATCAGATTTGAGCAGAAACCAGACTTTTACTTGACTATCAATAAGCAATAGGTCATCTTTCACCTCAGTCTTCATATCAGTGAGCCAGTATTATCCTGCACTCGAGCCAACTCTTCACTTCCCTTCTTGTCTTTCCGCTGTTCATCAGGAATACACAGGCTGCTGGTATTCTGTAAGAAACAGAGAGGAAAGTTCAGTCCCAGTAAAGATGTCCCTGACATCAAACTACCCGCGTACTAGAGAAAAATCAATCCAACTTACATAAAGAGCTCTTCATTTATATTTCAGTGAAACAGAATTACCTGATGCATTGCAATACAAGTTTGTCTTTTTAAAAGTATATGCAACTCACAATGGCTTTAGAAGTATTTAAAAGTCAACAAGTTCACTTGAGATCAATGTTCGATCAAAGTTTTTACAGATAAATCTATTAATTTTGAATATGCTAAATAAATGTATTCAGTTTTTATATTCTGAACAGTTGTATGCATAATGCATGTATTAAAGACATTTATTTTTAATTCGATCTATTAAAAACAGTACATGTGATGTATTCAAAGAAACATATCCCACAATGCAATGCACGCAACCTGACCTTTCATTTCTAGTGTGATGAATGACGCAGAAGTATAAAAGAGGTGATTTACTGCATCTATTCTACAGGAAAAGCAAGTGAAAACATGTTCACCATATGCCGCATACAAAGTGAAGAGGTCACGTGAAAACATTAACTGAAATAAAATTAGATGCAAAAATAGAAGATTTTTTCTCAGTTAGTTGCCAAGGCAACAGTTAGCCTATTATTTTCAATTACTTAAAGTACTAAAATAACTGTAACTGAAATACAAATAAAATAAGTTTAGTATGTAGCTGATTCTGAACATTGTGCTGATCTCTTTTTACTAGTTCATAAATTTAGGATTAACCAAGAGTCAACTACCAAAGAAACCAATCGCATCTTATGCTTCGTTTTGTGAAAAATGCATGCATTGGAAAGTGACCTAATTGCATGGTTTAAAGGCTGACATGTCACTTTTTTGAGCTTTTATAATGTCTACATTGTTCAACATGAACGTTTAAGGTCAGCGCTCGTTAATGCATTCAGAAGCTTTAAGCTACAGCATGATTTATTTAATGCGACGATAAAAAGTTGATGAGACTGAATGTCTGAAAAAGTAAAAGAAATTCTAAACATAACAATCACAGCAAAAATGATGAAGTGGTGGTAAAAACGTTTCCAAGATGGTTTAATGTGGCCTTCATAAATCAAAAAGGAAAAAAAAAAAGTTTGAAATCTGTCAGTTAGTATAAAAAATTAATCCCTGGGATGTAAAAGTGTCTGTACTTGAAGAAACACCCAATTTGCGAACAAGTGAAAATATGTCTCCATTAAGATATGGCAGGCACAAAGCCTTTTAAAGCTGCACTTCTTCAAAAGATCAGTTGTATGCTTTTGCACATTCTTAGCAGCGAATCCATCTTTGCCCCTGGATAACGTAGTGACATCAAACGGACGGCTGAATGAGACATCAAAGTTGCCTTCATCTTCCTCTGGTCCTCTATACTGCATCCAGAGCCAAAAGTCAGCCGATCGTGGTTTTCACCTCACCATCTGCTACCTGCGCACAGATCGAGAAACACGGAGGACGTTTAGCCTTTGAAATTATATTCAATTACGGCTTCTTTGAGTGTTTCATTCGAGTTTCACAGTCTAGTTATAAACTCCAGATGTGTGTCAGACAATGCGATTGCAAATGAGAAGAACAGAGACGAGTGCTTTTGAAATGAAATGCAAATAGAGAGATATCTCACTGATAGACTGACTGTCAAGGTGTCAAATGAGGAGGGTAAACACTTCAGGGAGGTGCGGGCTGCTTTCGGGACGACTGAAAGAGAAATTTACACATATATTAATCTGCAAAAAAAAGATGAAAGAAACTAAAGCTGGATGAGCCTGAAACACAATATTCATCTATATCATTCACAAATGTAAACAATAGAAACACTTTTTAATCTACATACACTTGCAAAAAAAGAACAGTTTATTTTTGCAACAATACAGACAGAATTATATATATATAGGCTATATTCACACACACACACACACACACACACACACACACACACACACACAGTATATATAGTATATGCAGAAATAAACTGCAAAAAAATAAGAGATACCAAAATCATGATACAAACCCAATAAATAAAAAATGTAATAATGCAAAACACTGTTTGGATTTTCTTATTTTGGTCAAGCTGAGTTCTGTACACATTTACAGTCACGTGTGTCAATATTTATTGATATAAACATTGTTTTGTTTGAATCTCCATTATCTCTTGATGTAACATCTCAAGAAATATTGATAATTTATTTTGCAGGATTATTTTATAAACTGCAAAGAAAGCTTATCTTAATTATTTTTGTCCTTTCAATATATATATATAATATATTCACACACACACACACACACACACACACACACACAGTATATATAGTATATGCAGAACAGTCTAAAAAGACAAAAATAAACTGCAATAAAATAAGAGATGCCAAAATCATGATATAAACCCAATAATTAATAATAATAATAATAATTTAAAAAAAATAATAATAATAATGCAAAACACTGTTTGGATTTTGGTCAAGCTGAGTTCTGTACACATTTACAGGCATGTGTGTCAATATTTATTGATATAAACAATGTTTTGTTTGAATCTCCATTATCTCTTGATGTAACATCTCAAGAAATATTGATAAGTTATTTTGCAGGATTATTTTATAAACTGCAAAGAAAGCTTATCTTAATTAGTATTTTTGTCCTTTCAATATATACAGTATATATTTATAAAAAAAGAACTTTTAATTAAATGTGTTTACTAGATAAGCAAAATTACATATATTTAAACTTGTTTGCAAAGAGGGGGGAAAAATAGCATTTTAATTAAGTGCAATTACTTAATTGACCTTTCGCAAAAGCCACGCCCCCCTTAGTTACTGTTGCTAGCCCGTCAAGCTTACCGACAACGACGGA
>JAUMHQ010000058.1:20129818-20161574 GCA_032361165.1 Enteromius paludinosus
TATGTTCATGTACTGAACTGTTATTATTCAACCATGCCAAGGTACATTCAGTTTTCCATTCTATGGCACCTTTAAATACTTCATATTTAATTTTTTCCCCCCATATTTTATAATCTATAAATAAGCAGTAATAATATATATTTGTTTAATGGCATGTCAGCATCTTAGGCTTGTGACATCAGACACACCTTCAGTAAAGGTCTGGAGAGATTCATGTCCTGGAAGGTGAGGTTCTCGTCAAACTGCGAGGCGTCTTCAAAAAACGCGTCGGGCTGGAGGAGAGAGCAGGAGTAAAACACTGAACACAAACAAAAGCAGCAGCTCGAGAGAACACATCCATACTCACAGCTTCTGCGGTTTTCCTCTTGCCTTTCTTCTGTTTTTCTCTCAAAGTGTCTGTAAGAAGAGAAAGTGATGAAATATCAAATCTGTTCGATAATAAAGAGTGCTTCGTTTGACTGTTGACACACACCTGCTTTTTTGAGCACCTCCTCATCACCCGATGAGAACTCATCTTCATCTACCTCTCCATCAGCATCATCTTCACCTGATTCTTCATCATCTTCTACACCCTCCTCTTCATCGTCGCCGTTTTCTGCTTTAGAGGCTGAAGCTTCTGTTTTCTTGCTTTCTTTTTGAGTTTTTTCCTGCAAACACATACAAGTACCATTTGAATCCCTTTCTTCTCGCCACACTCACACAACCGTTTTCCACTGGAGCGCTGCACAACATGGTCTTACCTCGATTTTGCGCTTTTTGCGCACTTTCTCGATCTTTTCGTCTAAAGTAGTAGGCGCTTTCTGGAAAACCATAAAGAGGGAAGATGATTATTCTACATGAATAAGGTGATCAGCAGTCCTGAGCTGTGATGTGAGAGTCCCTCACCCTCTTCTTGAGCTGCGCCATCACGTCCGCCATGGCCCAGTCCTCGCTGTAAAGTCCATCTCGCTCCCCGAACTCAAAATCTGCGCTGAAGTCTCCGGCGCCCCGGCCTTTCAGAGCGCGCTTCTCCTTACTCAACACGATGGGCTTCTCCTGACGATATACACCACCATCAGCTCACTTTAACACACTTACTACGGTACGCCGAGGGTATCAGACCGTACTTTGAAATACACCTTTCACAAGCTGTGATATTTGCATGTGGTACCCCTCAAGAAAACCATGGGAAATTTTCAGCCCTATGCATGCTATAGCAATACCACTCAACATGTCCAAAACCCCATGGTAGTACCATGTTACAAAAAATACATAAATGAAACCATACTCATATACCATGGTACTCCAAGGCACTTCTACTATATTTTACAGTGGTATGCTATCATGGTTTGTGCTGAAAGACATATATACTGCCACCACGAAACCACAAAAACAAATGTGGTGATATATTATTGGTCCAAAAAAAGGAGGATAGAATACAAGTCATAGAAATTATTATGCAAAACATGAAATTACTGCAGTTCGAGGTTTAAAACATAGTATTACTATGGTATATCAGCAAGTAACAACGTAATAGTATGATAAACATAAAAAGCCATTAAGTAAAAGTGTAATAATACTAGAATAAGCTAATAATTAGATAAAATAATGGTATATTATACGATGCACATAAAAAACGTGGTTTTACCACAGTTTGAGGCTAATAACACTGTAACTAGCGCTATTGTCTATCAACCGATAACACATAGTATCACTAAGATCACGTGCTTTTAAAAAAACATAGTATTAGCGTAGTATAAGACTCAAAACACAGTACATCCTTAAACAGCGCAGTATTACCATGCAGCACACCAAAAAACGCGGTTTTACCATTGTATAAAGATAAAAACATAGCACTACCATGGTACATCGTAGAAGAGCACAATTGACCATGGTAATTTACAACTCCAAGCACATGTTTGCTATTGTACATTCTCAAACTATATTGTAGCACGACAATACAGGCCTTTTTTCTGAGGAGAGAAGTAAACTTACGGCTTCATCGTCGGACGCCGAGTCCGGATCCTCGGGAACTTCATCATTATCATCGATAGTTCTGATCAGGTCCAGATCTGAAAACATCTTTGCGCTCCACTCACAAAATTAACTTTAAACACTCCTTATTAAAACAAGCGACACTATAAATAAATAAATATATATAGTGTATGTCTTTATTAATATATCTACCTACATAAGGGAGACTTGATTTTGTAGTTTAACTCGTCAAAAAAAACATAATCGTGCCTGTTTGACACACTATCAGCGTCCAATGCTCATTTACACACGTGTGTCCCGGAGGCAGCGGATTTGCGTCATTCTCTCACAGCTCGTGATCAGCTGCCGCGGCGGCCTCGTGAGCGCGCACTGACACCTAGCGGCGCGGAGGATGAGACTGCTGCTGCTGCGGGCGCCTCTTCATTTAAAGTAAATCATTTTAACACAACATTACGAATACAATTATATGCAGTCTTAACTGACTTTACATGTACAATAAACGGTTCGTTTTGGCCAATACCAACTTTTCACCAAATGAATATATTTTGTATGTACTACTATTAATAATAATAGTAAAATCAAGCACCGAATGTGGTTAAATATATTAATAGTGGTGGTAAAATAATTTAATTACAATGTTTAACCATCAAAAATTATTACATTCGAAATGCTAGTTTTACTAACAATTTTGTTTGAAGAATTTAAAATTACAATAAAACAGACATCTGTGCATCACTAATGGTCACCATTTGTCAGGGTAAATGTACTTATGAATAAATTAAAATTTTAACACACCAAGTTGCTGAACTTAAAGTATGCAATAAAATGTACTAGCGGATTTCGAATAAAAGCTTTGGTTATAAAAACAAGCTACTGCTACAATACTGAACGTCTCTAAAATGTAAAATAATCAGCCTGAATGTGGTTTAACTTCTTTGGGAATATGAAGACCTTCAATGACACGCTGGGACTCTACGAAGAATTACATGCATGTATGATCGCCTCACGATACAATAGGATTTATATACAAATAAATAAATAAATAATTGTGAGACGCTATGAATATAAACTATTTAAATTGAACAATTTTGCAGTTTAATTTGCATGAAAAATAACTTCATTAAAATACAATCAAGTACTACTTTTTAAAAGTTAGTTACAAGAAGCTGAATGCATGAATTTTTAGTCATAAATGTTTGTGATCCATTTAATTGCATTGCATCAGAATTTGTCGAGTTGGTACTTGTTACAAGTTTAATTTTTATATTTAATCAAATATTTTGGTTTTAATTGGTATCAACTGAAAGCATGAAAGCAAGAACACAGGAGTCATATTAAAACATAACTGTCAATTTGACACTTTATTTAAAAAGGAAAAAAAAAAAAGAAAAAAAATTACAAAGTACAAAAAACAAACTATACAAGAACTCGCAGCCAAACTTTTCCATACAAGAAAAAGATGCATTTCAGACGTCTCAGTCCAGTGCGGAGGTTTAAGGTCTGGGAGGACGCATGCCTGGAGGAGGAGGACCTGGGGAAACGAACAACACAAAAATCAGACCAAAAAAATAAAGTTTTGCAGGCTTATTTGCACATGGAGTGTTTTATGAATTACATGAGTAGGTTCCTATGATTCTAATTATAATATTTATATAAATTAAACCGTTTAAAACAGTAAGAAAAATAACACTTTTATAGAATACAAATCAGTCAAGTTATAAAAGTATTAAAGTTTAAAAGTTAGTAACAAAAAGCTGAACAAAATCACATACCTCTCAGTCCGGGAGGTGGTGGTCTCATGCCAGGAGGCGGCATTCCCATCGGCGCTCCGCGGCCGGGCGGCATTCCCATCGGTGGTCCCATGGGCGGCCTCATGCCTGGAGGAGGACCCATCATCCCTGCAGCAGAGGGAGACGTGAGCTCAAGGGTGAACACTAACAATCACACTGCTCGATGACCGCCATGTGATTCTGAGCTCAGCGTAATCCTGCTACCGCTCGAGCAGACTCGTCATTAGTCTCAGAAACATAAGTGTCATCACAGCTGTAGAATCAGCACAGCCATCAGAAACACACAGGCATAGATCCAGATACTCACCTGGAGGAGGTGCACCTCTGCCCATTGGAGGAGGAGGACCGCCCCGGCCCGGAGGATACTGTGTGGGAGCTCCAGCTATACTGGCACCTACAGCAGCGGCCGCGACCGTGCCCCGGCCCTGAGGGGTCATGACCTGAGAGAGAGAGAGACCATGAGTGCATGCTCTTTACAAGAGAACAACGGCTCCGTTTACAATCAAATGGTAAAAATAAAAACGCATATAAAATAAATGGAATAGTTAAAAAAAAAAAAAAAAAAAAAAAAAAAAAATTTTATTCAGCATGTAAGGCTATCTCCTTCGGAAAAACTGAG
The DNA here is from genome assembly GCA_032361165.1 of Enteromius paludinosus. Lineage (NCBI taxonomy): Eukaryota > Metazoa > Chordata > Actinopteri > Cypriniformes > Cyprinidae > Enteromius > Enteromius paludinosus. The sequence goes on from JAUMHQ010000058.1 coordinate 20,134,202, forward strand.
CTAAAACCAAGAAAAGGAAAATACAGCAGCATTACTGAAAAAAAAACAAACACACACACAATGATAAAATGACAAGTTCTAAAATATTGCCTGGTAAACAAGTCCTTGAGTTAAATGAACTTCATTTAAAAAATAAATAAATAAATAAATAAATAAATAAATAAAAGGGATAAATTATGAAAATTAAATATTTAAGAAATTATATATATATATATATATATATATAAAAAAAAAAAAAAAAAAAAAAAAAAAAAGTTCACTAAAAATACTATTATAATTAAATTATCAAGCCATGATAGCATCTAAGGCTATCACATAAGGAGTAAAAACCCAAAAATAAACAGTATATTTCTTATAAATATTATTCAAAATGTTTAAATATTTTCTAACAAAAATCTTACTAAACAAGTCAAGAGTAAATGTTTTAATATTTTTATGAAGTACAATATTAATTACAACAATACACAAATTAAGTGATAAATTGAACAAATTAAAAATGAGAAAAAAAAAAGTTGGTAACAAATCTAAATGTATATAAACAAAAAAATAACATCACAATTAGGTGTTCCCAAAAGTCTGTGTCATGTCTGTGTTTTTACACTAATGTGTAAAAAATACCCCACCAATTCTTCATGTTCTCCTATATTTATAATAAATAAATATTATAATATTATAAATATTCATATAAATTACCAAAATGTAATGGCTATGACTACAGTAAATAAAAATAAGTCAAGTTAGTAACGCACAAGCAGTTGTTGCTAGCATTCAAACAGCTGTGGCATTGTTATATTGCATTGAAAAAATTCACACAATCATTTTTATTAACATTAATGCACTTAAGAACTACATTAAACTGTTAAGTTCAAAATCTCTGAAACAAAGGCCCACAACTGACAGCAGAAAACTAAGCAGTCTCGTAAAAAAAACAACAATTAAAAAGCAGCAAATCCACATTTACAGACTAAACGCAAGTTGTGTACCTGCTGTGATGGGCCCCCGACTCCTCTCACGGGGCCAGCGAGTCCAGCAGGAGCCTGTGCCATCGGCGCTCCGGCGGGGACGCCTCGACCAGCAGCCCTCCCGACTCCCGGGCCCCCAGCAACTCCTGCCAGTGGCACTCGGGCAATGCCAGTCTGAGCACAAACACAGCACGTCACACTAAGCATTCACAACACCACAGCCATCATCAGAATCACTGCAAACTCACGTCTTTAGGAGGAGGTCCTTCCACCGTCATAGAGACCAGATTCTCTCCTCGCAGCAGAACCAGACCCAGAACCCTCTTCTCCTCTCGCTCCGGCTGCTTGGAGTTCTTGGGCCTGAGGAGGACACAGAGGAGCGAATAATTAGCCATGAGGAAGAAGGTTACAGCAGTGTTTTGATAGCTTCAATTCTCATTACGAATGTATGAGTGCAAGCTGCAAAGATGAATGTCTTTCTGTACATAAAAAAGTGGAAATGATCTGTAGTTTTGATTCCAATTACATACTACATGTATTTGAACAGTGTCTGAATTCAACGGTCCCAGAGTATAAGTGTTAATGCAGTTGAGCTGAAGGTTCACGATGGACTTACTTGATCTTTCTGAACTCGTCACAGTCACACAGGATCAGATTCATGTGTTTGTCGAACGCTTTGAACGTGCCGATGAAGACTCTCCCGTCCTGAAGGATACAGCGCATTCGGAAGTCAATGTGCTGCAACATCTTACTGCTCTTACCGACCGTCTGGAAGACAAGCAAGTGGAAAGAGTTAAAAACAGCATTCAAGATACAGATGCATCATATGAACATGGGCCAGCAGATGCTGGTAGTCGACAGGACTTTTATTTTACAGTTTACTCTACCCAACGTAAACAAGTTAGTTTACGTCCATTGTGTTTTGGATGTTAATTTCAAAAATAGAAAAAGATAGTTAACGTGAATATCTGAAGCACGCAGAGTTATTTTATTAGCATTCACCACGACGGAAATGATCGGTGAGCAAAATAAAAGTCCTTCCTGATTGCGCTGCAGTTAAAACTGCATATTGTTCCTCACTGAAGCAGAGGGAAAACTACATTAACAATAGACAAACTCCTACCAATGTGCTGCAAAACAATGTATGGGTTTGCATGATTATGTTTTTAATAAAATGGTTTAAATCGAACTCTGTGCTACAAGAGCAAGCAAACGACGCTCGCCATTAGCGCTCATTCATTCTACAAACTGGGTTTTAGAGAAAGATTCACGCACTTTGTTTGAAAAAGGTTTTAGCAACTACCCTTTTTTGACGAGTTTTAATTTTTTTTAGTTGCTTTCGGTTTAGAAAATCGCAAGCTGTTGTTCTCTACGCGTCAACAACGTAATGATAACGTAAACCGTTTTAATCGAAGATCTTCACTAAACTGTAGAAATATTAAGATGGTTGTTTAATCGTACACTAATAAAGCAAATATTGAAGTCTTACCATGGTTGCTGTTCGGATGGCTCCGATTAATATCGGATTCTACCAAACAAGTTTTAAAAATTGACCCGCGAACCGCCGCTGAGTCCTTTAATGGAGGCGAAGCGGAAAAGAGTGCGACACGACAGGAGTCCGACCGGAAACACGGAACAAGATTAAACGGTCCGCTTCCGTCTACTACTCCTTTGTGAAGTTTACGCATTAGTAGAAAAAAACAAAAAGTACATAAATAAATCAGGGTAATATAATTTTAATAAAAAGTAATGGCATGGAGAATATTTTTTTTTTATTGTAACTCAAAAACGAATTACATCATTTGTAAAACTCAAAAAAGCATTTTAATCGTCGAGTTTTCGTTATTCAAAGTTGAATGTAGTAAAGATTAAAATATTAACAAATTAATATTTATTTAGTTATTCTAATTTAATATTAATATAGTCTTTTTCAGCAAAATAACCAATAATTGCCTGCTATTATAAATATTAATTTACAAGAAAAGTACTTTATTTTTATCCCCTATTAAAAGACATTTTTGTATTTATTAATTGTATTTTTTTTCTAAATAGACTGCTGAATAAAAGCACTTCTAATTTTTTAACTTTATTTAGTCTTTTCATCAAAACGTGTTCATCAGCATGCATCATTGGAAGACTAAGAAAAATACTTTAGTTTAAATGTACAGAATAAATGAGAATAAAAAAACAACACATTTTACAATGAATTTTGTTTATTCCTTCAGCTGAGAATAAATTGGTATTTTTTTATATTAATCATCCAACTGTACACATTCACTTAAGAAAAATAAATATAATTCGAATCATTAAACCCAGCCTAAATGATGTTAATGTTATCACAGGCTAATTGTTACATGATTTACAGTGTTAAGAAAATAAAGAGGTAAGCCACTCATCTGGCCTTGACACGGTCAGAGCTACAGAACGCTGCAAGACATGACAACACGTAACAGAAGTGACCTTTACTTGTCAGTTCACTTTAAATCCAAACAATCTGGTTATTAGAAAATACGACCTAAAATAAAGTGCCCTGTAGCAAGAAATCCTGAAGAAATCATCAAGCCAATGGATTCAATTCAGCACGATATGAACTCATCTACTGGGAATACTAAAAACCTTTGTTAAAGAATCAAACTCATGTGAAACGACTCGCATTTCTGATAGAACATCCTCTCAGAATAAGAATCTGTGCTGAACTGAACACACGAAACGCTTCGCTTTACTTCACTTTAATAACCCGAAGTTATTGTTTGTACCCTGGTATGTACAGTCCTGGTTTTGTGTTTTGCATCTGAATAACAAGCAGAATCTTTGAAATAAACATTAAAACTTCAGTGCTAAATCTTCAGCGTAACCCAAATGCTGTAACATCTCCAAAACACACACAGAAATGAACATTTTCACAAAATAAAGCACATTTTCTTTCGCTTTGCACTAAGCCCTCCCACAAATATTGTGATTTTTTTATTTTCATTTCACATTAAAGGTAAAAAATGCAGATTTGACGGTACTAAACCAGATAACATTACAGCGTCAGTCAAATGAGTTTGTCAATTCAAGACTGATGTTATGTGGAGATGACATTAGACTGCATTTTTGGGCTATTGCTTTATGTTTATCCGACCGTATGTGCATACAAATACACTTACTAAGGATTTCTAGGTCACAGCTCACCTGAAATCAAAAGAAATTCTATTTTGCATTAAGATTTTCTTTTTTTTTTTTTTGCATTACAAGTAATTTTTAAGGGAGAATGTGCTTTTCTTAATGAAAAACTAACTTTTCTTCATGCAAAATATTTCAAAGCATCTTGATTTTGAAGTGAAATATGATCTGTTGGATGTTTATCGCTCTCCCAGTGTTTCCACTAATAAAGTGCAACGCTTTTCGATGGATAAACTAATGTTTGTGTGAAGGTACAGATCTGCAGTGTTCATAAAAACCTTGCACTCCTCTTTACATGTGCGCACAACACAAGAGACTCATTCAGACACATACGTACCATGCATACTCAATTTAGCTTCAAGTTCTAGAGGAGAAGCCTGTTGCATGTGCATTACTACAGTAGAGACGGGCGGCAGTCATGAAGAGTTTAATACGAGGGTCACACAGTGTGCATAGAGAGAGCTGAGGGCCGCTGCATTGCGGTGCATCCACCATCGACTAAGGCAGCATAAAATCAGAAGAGCTAAGCTAATGGATCTAGAGCGTCTCTCCCTCGGCGCTGGTTGATATGACGGTGAAAGCTGATGTGTGTTGACAGGTGTGCATGCATCACTCCTGCCCGAAGCCTTCGGTTTCCTCGATGGCAAACAGCAGCTTCTCCTTTAACTGCTCGTAGCTTTTATAGGGCGGAAGATCCAGGCGGTTAAAGCTGGCGGGGTGAAAAAATCAAAAAGATTTCAAATTACTATGTGATAAAAAAAAAACATTACAAGATGTTTATAACTGGTTAAATGATGTGCAGGTACATATCATAACGATATGATTGAACATATGAAAAAAAGTCATTCAGGGTGGGCTGAGAATCGAACAAATGTTTGTAATCTGGTTTAGAGGGTGACAGGAATCATGTTTGGGGAGTTCTTCTGCTGATTAAGGGAGAATACAAGACTTCTCCATTGCACAAACAGCTGCTTAAAGCAGAAATGCTACAGCGTGCTTCGTATCTCGTGAGAAAGCTGTGACCTGCTGGAGATAAACAGCCACTTTATTTGGAATCAGCAACACCCAAATTAGAAAAAACTAGGTGTGCAGAAATTAATTAATTGCATACTGGTCATTTTTGTTGGAAACAATCCGACAAAACAGATTATATCTGCTTCAATGCACAATAACATTTGTTTTTGATTACTGTGGGTGTCTTACCATGTGTGGCTCCTCGGCAGCCAGTTTTCTTTTCCCACTTTCTCAATACAGAACTTTTGCGGCCCATTGCTCCCTGCAGAAATCACAACATACCTCCTTATAACAAACATAGTCTTTAAAGTGAAAGAGAAAAGACTGGTATTGCATTTAAACCGATAGACCGAGCAGGTATTCAGCTCTGTGAGTGTTTACTTATTTCCATACATGCAATAGTAAAAGGAGAAGATACTCTTTTGAATGCCTAATGTTACAAATCTACCTGAAGTTCCTAGACAGTTTCCCCACAACTGCTTACATTTTCAACATTTTGCCTTTTTTCCAAAAACTTTACACACAAATATTGTTCAAGTTGTCCAAATGAAGTTCTTAGCGATGCATATTACTAATCAAAAGTGCTACTCATGACTACTTTTCTGGTCTAGGGTCACATTTAGCATGATGACACTGTCAAACGTTGACTCTTACCCATAAGGTCAGCGAATCCCCCGACAGGAAGTCGGCACGTGCCGGTCACAAACTGCAGCAGACGCATTCGCTTCTCATTGTCGATCTCCTTCACAAACTAAACACAGACAAAAGAGGCTGCATCACCAATACCAGCGTGACAGGATCTTCTCATCTGTGAACATCTATGATTTGATGCTGAAGCGTGAAATGAACAGTCTAACCTGCCAAAACCAGACGATCTGTTTGCTGCTGCGAGCGTAGTGTCTGTAGATGGTGTTCCTCTGCCAGTCGCCCAGATCGATCTCCTGCATCCCGCACAGCATCACCTACACCACAATCACACATCAGAGCAGACGGAACACTGTGTCTATGGCCTCGTGATATTAACAGACGGCGCTAAATATTGCTGAAAATCTCTTGTGACATTTGGAGGTCAGAGATGCATTTGTACAAAAAAAGCCTTTGAGCGTTATGAAGTGTAGTATGTACCTCCAGCTCTTTGGCATCAAAGTACTGCAGGTACTGCTGCGGCAAGACCTCGTTAAAGCCCTCGAGAAACGCCTGAGTCTGCTCCTCAACCCCTCTGGACAACCTCCACTCAGCAACCAACCTGCAACACATCGCTTGCTGGTATTATGGCAACTACATGATGTTTGTCAAGATTAAAATAAATCTAAAAATAGGTTTATTAAAATTATTTTATCACCCAAATAATAATTATAAAAAAAAGCAATTGTTAACAATTGCCACAATTAATTAATCCATAGAAATCAGTCCTATTGGCTTTTTTGTATATCAAAAAATATATATTATTATTTATTTATTTTAACATATTATAAAATTATATTTTAACATAATGTTTTAACTTATTTATATAAATATATAATGCTATTATTGTTTGTAATAAATGCAATTTTTTACAGTTTTATACAGAGTTTATTAGCAATATCCAGTATATATATATATATATATATACATAAAGCAGATAACTTTCTACAAAATATTTTTCATTTTAATAATATAATATAAATATATATCTAAAACTATAATAATTAAAAATAACTTTTATAATGAAAGAAATTATAATGCACATTCATATGGTTTAATATTTAAAATATAACTTTAATTACATATAAAAATTATATATATTATGTTAAATTAAAAATATTGTCTAATTTATCAGTGCTGTATAGGGGTGTGACGAGACATTTATCCCACGAGACGAGACAAGATGTGATTTTTAGACTTTATTAAAAATACATTCTCAATGATAAAATATATTGGGGAAAATTGTTTTTTATTCAACAAAAACATTCCAAAACGTTTAGGTGCATTTCAACTGACAGGCAAGTAATTAACAATAAATAACGAAAAATGTAAAGCTGAAAGGCCAAAGTATACTTCGGCCGTCTGCATTACATCATTTTTGTCATCAGGAGGGCTCGCGGCATCCGTGCACCCTGTACAGCAGTGTATGCGGGAGAAGAACACTGAAAGAGTGCGAGTCAATTGTTGGCATTGCGCATGTATCAAGCTCGTCCGTCTGCACTAATCCACGATTAAGTATACTTTGAAAGCTGTGAGGACGCGGCCTAAAGTCTGCCTACACTGGACGTGATAAAGTGACCACTAAAGAACCATTTGGAATTTGTGCCAGCACCTCATCAAAAGATTTGTTGAGCCGCATCATACCACTATTGCGAGGATATCGGCAAGTTCTTGCAAGACACATCGCAACTCGCGATATCTCATTCCACGACATCTCGCCACACCCCTAGTGCTGTATAAATGAATTCTTTACCTGATATACTCCTCTTTATTTTCTTCTGTCACTTGAATGTTTCCTCCATCGGGTTTGAGTTCATGTGTGGTGACTTCTCCCAAAATCTCCTTATCCACCGAGAAAAACATCTCCAAGTCACATTCCTCTAAATTATTATCCCTATAGAATAATATTTCCACGTTAGGACCAACAATGATTCTTAATTTCCTAGCCATTCATATCACGTACTATCTCTTATTATGTCTGTAACTCATTCTCACTCACTTGATCCAGATGAGCGAGTTGTAAAACTCTGGGTCGATGGACTCCAGGTCCTTCAGAGCCAGGGGTTTGTTCAGGATGCGTTTATAAAAAGGCAAAGAGAAGCCCGTGTCTATGAACTTCCCATGAAACAGAGCCTGTGTGAGAGAGAGCACATGAATGACGCACAGTTCAATGCTTTTCAAACTAGTGTCTCCATTGTTCAGGTTAGTTGTACCATAGCGATAAATCGGCCAATGAACTTGAAGTATTTGAGGTGGTCGGGGTTGATGGAGGAGGCGGGGTTAATCTGCAGGCAGTAGTTGTCTTTCCCGGCGTACTCAAACAGACAGTACATGGGGTTCAAGACCTCGTGGGACAGCAGGAAGAACCATTCCCTACGACATAAACACAACATTACTGTATATGTGTGTGGTCATATATCAACTCAAGTCATCACTTCCTGTAAATGACACAATTTACCTGGCCACACCTCCATAGTCAAGCCCCTCCTCCCCTGGGAAAATAATCCACAGTCTCCGTCTCAGATCTTGTGGATGGCAACCCATAATCTGAACGAATCAATTCACAAATATTTAATTTCTAGCTGGATTCCACATGATTTAACCAGAATTAACCCATCAGACGTGACCCTGGAGCAGAAACCAGTCATAAGGGTCGATTTGTAGAAATTAAGATTTATACATCATCTGAAAGTCCATTGGTGTACTGTATGGTTTGTTAGGACAATATTTGCTTAAGATCCAACTATTTGAAAATCTGGAATCTGAGGGTGCAAAAAAATCTAAATATTGAGAAAATAATCTTTAAAGTTGTCCAAATGATGTTCTTATTACTAATTAAAAGTTTTTTGGCATAAAATTTAAATAGATCACTTTAACTCATACAGTGTATTTTTGGTCATTGCTTCAGGGTCATATACATACAGTATACACACACACACACACACACACACAGATAAGCATACTGTACCTGCTGAAACGAGTCCTCGAACAGTGTTTTCCGGCTGACGTGGATCTTAATGTGCTGAGGCATTGCTAGTTGCTTTGGTATTAAAAACATGTATTATTATAAAATAAGTCACAAATGCAAATTTGCTCTGGTACTATTTCCATTAGCCTTTTATTTTATTGATCTTTAAACAGATAATACTAAATGCATTTTTTTGCATGCTGTCAAAAAAAAAAAAAAAAAAAATACATATATATAATATATACAGACATACATATATATTTTATACATAAACACAATTTTACATAACAATTTTGTATATTATACATTTTAAATTATACTACAATTATTGTATATTATCAAACTGTTATTCATTATTATTATTATTGTTTATATATTATACATGCATTTAAAAAATCTTAATTTTAAACTTGGATTTTTATTGACAATACTGCAAAAACAGTTTAATTAACATCCATTAAAAGATTTATTTTGTTGTGTTTTACTGAATAAAACCTCAAACAATGAAGATTCAAACACTGAAATAAATCTTTTACAAGCCTACTGAAAAAAAGGGCCTGTTTTTTTAATAAAGCTTCATCAGATTCTGAAGATTAATAAAAAAGCAACTAAAAAAAAACTCCATTATGGAGCCTTTTTACGAATATCATTATGTATGTGAGGTCTTACCTGACACCAGAAGCGGAAATAGTGCACTTTGGCTTTAAAGTCTCGTACGTATGTGATCTGAGGGCCATTCTCACTGCAAAAGATAGAAACACAATTAAACTACACCGAAACTTGACTGAAAAACATTAATACACAATATTACTTAAACAACCTGCAGCAGAAATATGTGATGTGAAATACATCTATTTCTATTAATGTATGGCCACAAAAGACCTTCTCTTTATATGTCAAGCTATTAATAGGACTGACAGTGAGGATTTTCCTGTACGGGGATCGATGTATGTCGTTGTTCGTCTGTTGTGATCGACAAAATATGGAATCCCATCCACTGTAAACCTCATCTCCCAACCCTCCGGCAAAGGCTTCTCGTTCAACAACCTGACGCACAACAATTCACTTCAAGTTAAAAACCAACATAATACATAATATGAGACGCATCACAAGTTATTCCCACAATATTTACATGTATATACATATGTATATTTACATTATTAGATTTTATAGCAAATATAAATTAATTTAGTATATAAATAAAAAAATTCGTACATTTAGTTTTGCAGTGAACCGCAATTCATCATTTAATTAATCATAAAATATAAATAAAAAATCCCTAACAAAAATGCCACAAGTAAAAAAAAAATTTATATTTTGAATTTTTTTTTTAATCAGTGTATAAAAAGTATATAAATAATTAATAAAATAACACTGGCAGTGGTAAGTTTGTGATTGCATCGCACCCTTGTGTTCGAGGGTCTTCCCACTGTGTGGATCTCGTAGGATGGTGAACGAAATACATCCTTCTATTACTGTCCGTCCGTTTCTCTGTGAGCCAAACCAGCAGACACATACAGATTTAAGAAAAGACGCTCTATTGTGAGGGTAAAACGTGATTTCCTCTTCCTGCAGCATTAGATAAAAGAACGGTGACTCACCCCACCCGGGTGGCAGAGGACCCAGAGGGTCAAACTCTTTATTAGCTGTGGGAGCGAGCTGTTCCTGCAGCTGAAGAGATGAGCAGACAGCTCAGGTTAGAGAGGAAATCCTGACGTGCTTTCAATCCCTTGAAAAGAGTCTGTACTGTACTCACTCCATAGATGAATCTCTGGTTGAAGCGCTGCATGGCTCCCTGCAGCTGACTGCGCTGGTTCTGCCACTCCTCGTAGTTCCGGACCGACTCTAGTGTGGGTCTCTGCCATGTGGTTGTTCTGTTTATATGATCCACGTAATACACACGGCCCATCGGGTCCAAACGACGCTCCCAGCTACCACAAAAAACACACAGCTGCTCATCCAGAACACTTTCTGACCCTGGGTTACATCTATTGCCAATTTTTACATTTACAGTACATTTTTTGTTTTTTATATATATATATATATATATATATATAATAAAAACACTTAATGTTGTTATTATTATTATTAAAAAAATTAACAATGCCCATTTTTATAAAAAAGGAAAAATTTTAATAATGTGCAATTGTTATTATTATTATTACTATTATTAATACGAATAAAGATGACAATAATAATAAGTACTATTATTATTATTAACTAAAGGTTATAAGCTAGAAAGTAAAATTTTAAAAAAGCATAAAAACAATAAAATGCATGAAAAATAACTTAACAGGCTTATTAAGATATACTAATCGAAAGTCATCTTAAATCATTTGGGTTAGGGTTAGTATGTAGGGTGGATAAAAGCAGCGAGCTTTTCCTTATGTTTTACATAAAAGCATTTGTTCAGGTAATTTAATTAGTGCAAATGTTTCACTCTTGGCATTCAACATGCAATTAAAACACATAAGCAGCAAACCGATGAATCTGTAAAACTAAAAAGTGACCTCTAAAGAAGACAGCACGGTTACCCTGGTGGGAGGGGCTCTGGTCTTTCCCATGTAGTTCTTTTCTCAATGTGATCCACGTAATAAACACGGCCGTTCTGATCCACTCTCTGCTCCCAGCTACACATATTAACCAAGAAATGAAAAATAAACATATCAGAGTAAATGAATACAGACGTGTTATTAAACAGCAATTTAGCATTGAGGCATTTACGAGCAGCATCCGCTCTAAAAGACTTCACATGCAATCACATGGAAGATTAAATTACAGCTAATAAATTAGAAACTAACAGATCTCATAGGGAATGGCTTGTAACTTTCCTTGAATGTAATTGTATCACATACCCAGGAGGAAGAGGGCCGTTACTGATCAGTGAAGCTCTGGGTGGCGTTGGACTGGCCGCCGGGGCCTGGTTTGACCCTGAGCTTGACCCCTGACTCTCTGTTTCTCCGTTCACACACACCTGTGGAGATGTTTCTGGGCTGGGAGCGCTGCTGCCGTGAGTGGGAGTCGAGCCAGCAGACGACGCTAAAAAATTATAAACTATTAGTCATTTAAACTGGCACAAAAAAAAATAATTGATCAGATCAGAATTTGTTGCACATGTGTAAACACAAAAATCTGCATTTTGCGCTTATATATTCTATTATTTAATTTATATTCCTATTTAAAAGGCATAATTTCATTCAGGAGGAGAAAGCTTTTGAGGGCGCATCGAGCAAAATATTACTAAAGCAATAAAATGACTTATCTGCGAAAAAGTGCATAATGTGTATAAACCAAATATAATTAATTAAGATGCACGGTTTAATACAAAGGGATGAAAGTCTATCAAGTACTATTTTCATTTAAAAACATGATTAGATGAGGTGGGATGGAGGAAAAAACACCATAAAGTCCAAGGACATGCTTTTTAAAACATCTACTTACTTACATAATTTTATATGGATTTCTAAATATCCAGCTGTCTTTCCTTTTTTGTGTTCAAATGTGACCCTGGACCATAAAACCAGTCACAAAGCATTCATTTTTCACTTGAGATTTAATTGAATAAATAACTAAGTAAGCTTTCTATTGATGCATGATTTGTTAAGAAAATTTAGGACAATATTTTGTTGAGATACAACTAAAAAAATCTGGAATCTCTTAATATCTAATGATTTTTGGCATAAAAGAAATAGACAATTTTGACCCACACAATGTATTATTGGCTATTGTTATGAATATATCTGTGCTGTTTAAGGTTTTGTGCTCCAGGTGAACAAATGTGGAGGAATATTTAAAACTCTAAAACCTAAACAGCCAAGCCAAAAAAGTGCTATGGTCAAAAGATTAGATCTGTGTAAAGACGTGCAGTGTGAATGCAGCCAAAGAAGGCTTAAAACCAAACACAAATGCTAAGAAAATGCAGGATGTGAGTCCTCTGGTAATGTTGGTACCTGTGGAGGAAGGTTTATGGGGCGAGGTGGGCGGCGGCCGCTGGGGTCGAGCTAGACGGGGTGGTCTCAGAGCCCCTGCGGACGGAGAGGACGACCCTGTACTTCCCACGGCGTGACCGTTGGGCAGCGGCGCTTCGTCAGATACATCACTGGAAGGAAAAGACTCTCGACTAGACCAACAACAAACAGACACAAACCACAAAATTCAGTTAGCACAAAGAAAAATGTTTACTCGGACTTTCAACTTAGACAATGGCTAAAAATATACACATCTAGAACATTTCTGTTTTTTTCTGTATGACAAATAAGCTTAAATTTCATAAATCAACTGTTAACATTTAAAAATTTGGCTATAATGTTTATGCATCTGATTACTACTAGGTAAATCTAAATTATATATGAATTATAGCTAAATAAAGTTTTCCAAAAATCTGCTATTTGTGCATGACAAATAATTAAAGCTATCATTCTTTATGATTTAAAAAAAAAATTGCATTAAACTAAAATAAAAACTAAATAAATTAAAGGTAAAACTAATAAAGATGTGTATTTTTTAACATCTACAACACTGCTGTTTTATGTGCATAGAAGTTTTATACTCAACAATGAACCTGCGTACATTCAATAATCTGGCCGTAATTTGGTATGCATCTTATTAAATTGAAATAAAATAAATTATAGCTAAATAAAAATGTATCTGCTAACAACAGCTTAAAATTCATTAACAACAGCTAACTGAAATAAGTTACAAAATTGCTGAAATTAAAACTTAAAAAATAAAAACACAATATAAAAAAAGTTATATTAACTTATATTTCAACAATTCAACTGATAACATTCAATAATCCTGCCATACCTTTAATACATCTTATTTAAATCAAACTAATAAGAATAAACAAGAGCAGACAAAATAAAAATATATACATATTTCTTAGCTTTTATGCATCAATAAACAATGCATTATGATCTTTAAAACCTCAAGTGCACCGAGTATGCAGTCAAGATAATCCCCGGAGAACTAATTTCACCAAGAACACAAAGGAAGGCAAAGAAAGATTCAAGCTCTTTCTACACATATTATGGCAATATTCCCTCAGAAATGGCACTGCAACTTTTAACTTCACCTTCCTGCTATGTCCCCGTTCACTTTTGATTCTCCATTCACGACAGCCTCTGTGATTGAAGAGAAACAATACACACTGTCACGTGTGGGATGTATATATATTTTAAACAACAATGCTGTGTGAAACAAGTCGAGTGTGTTTTCTAGTGATAAAGAAGGTCTCAACTGTGCTTTAGTTCCTCAGAAGCAAAAGCCTCGGGATCCACCTGCAGTCCATCCAGACACACCGAGAGATCTCCAACCACCTCCGGACGCTCTCTGTCTGAACTCAGCTGCAGCGTCTGTACCACCTCACAGACTGAGACACACAAACACAACCTTTACAATAACACTACTTACAGAACTCAACAATGAAGGATCATCCTGATTGATTGACGTGGGTTTATTCAATAACGATTTTTAAACAATCTTTCACGAATGAGTTATTTATTTATTGAAAAGGACTGAGTCACAAGAATGATTTGCTCATATGTCACGCATCACTGCAGTTTGCAACCATGTTTTACTACAGGAACAGCAATATAAAGCTGATTAAATAAATGTAAGCTTTTAAAGCATCTTCACCGAAGTTGACCTGGAGAGCTAAATTGGCTTCACAAGGTAAAGAAGCTCACTGTGACACTTCTGGTCGCAGGAAAAGGAAACATTAACCTGGTTGTGGGTTACTCCATGGCCTCAGATTGCATTTACTCAATCTGCTGTTCTGCAATTCTCTTCATCTGCGAGTGGTCACGTGATTTCCATGTGACCAAAGTAAAAGAAAAGACTCTTTGTTTGGTGCTACGAGTTCATTCACCTGCCCATTACAAAGAGGCAATAACACTCTAAGACACACTACAGAGAAGTGACTCTGAATAATGAGATTCACACGAGTGGATAATATGGAAACTCACTCTTCATATCGTTGGCTTTTAAGGTCTCGCTGACCTCCAGAGCGGCAGCACCCAGCAAAATGTCTGATTTAAGTGTCTGGTGACTCCAAACCCGGAAAATTAACTTGCTGAACGGGGTGACGATCCTACAAGAAATATGACAGAGGAGAGGAGCATTGTAACAGCTACATGAAAATAAAATTATTGTAATAACAATTTCACATAAGTAAAATGAAGCTGAAATAAAATATAAATATTAAAACTAAAAGTAAATGTAAATTAAACATATATTATAAAAAACACACAAAAAATTTAAATAAAACTGAAATATTATTTTATTTATTATATTTAAGAAAATTGCTTAAAATTATATTATTATAAATAATATATATAAATTTAATTTAATTATATATAAAATTATAAATAATATTTAAAAGCAATATAAAAAATTATATAAATGACAAAACTTTATTAAAACTTATTAAAACTAAAAATTTGAATGAAAATAATGATAAAAGTTCATTTGAAATATTAATATTAATAATAACGTAAAAGTATAAACTATGAAAGCATATAATAATGTCAAAAAAAACACAAATATTGATCTGGATCTGTTCTGTAACTCAGCAGTGACGTATCTCATTCTTACACAGTGAGCGACTGTTTCCATTTGGGACTGTGAGTGTTGGTGCATTTCTCCGTCTTCTTGGACTGGCCATCTACACACACCTCAACATAAGGGCTGGGCCCAAACCAATTCTTCTTATTGTCCCGGAGCTTAGCGGACAGAACTGACAAAAGACGATAAATACAATACCAGATCTACTGACAGTTTAACAAAATGTTAGGGCTACACTGCAATGCATGCAAAGAAAAACACAGCCAACAAAAGTCTTGCAATAACAACACAGAGATCACTTTGTAAAGCTCACCTGTTATCTGAAGCTGAGCCTTCATTGTGTGGCCATTAAAAACACTCAAATCTGAAATGCACAATTAAATATATGGATCAATATCGATTTGGTTACGTTTCATCGTCACAAAAACTCATGACCTGAGATAGAACTCACTTCTTCAACCTATTTTACTTCTCTAATGTGAAACAATTACAAACAGGATATGATGTCATATTGACTTAGCCAAGAAAACATGGCTTTTACTGGCGGATCTGTCACTAAACGCACTGCATCGTCACACCTGCTCAGTGCTGTATGCATGAAGCCTGTCCTCGTTCTGTCTGAGGTAACGGCTAATCTCACAACAGAAGTCTCCAGTAATCCTTGGCAGATTACAGATGATGTAATTCTAAGAGACTTCCACGTCTCTCGGTCACTACAGGAATCAGTCTGTCCGCTGAGAGGAAGTGCTGATAAACAGGAGATTCTACTGATGAAGCAAAGAGAACAGACTGAACTTCAAATCAATTATGATTTGGCACAAACTAAATGTCAACGTGTAATGCTGGTTGTAAATCGTTTTTCTTCTTCTTCAAGCAAGTCATTTCACCAGTAATCAAAAATTACTGATTTGTACTTGATTATATTTTTCTTCCCCACATACGATAAACTTATCAGATCCGATTAGACCCTTAACCTATAATTTCATTCCTTGCAAGCCTATTAAATAAAACTACAATTTTGTTACTTGAAGTAAGTAGTGAAGCATATTTCAGCATATTTTGGGGGATTTTCATTTGGTTTAACATAAAATAACTAAATCTATAAAAAGAAAATGACAACGTGTAAATAAAGAAGGCAATTACACAATACCAGAGCTACTGACAGCTCTGATAACTGGCCTGATAAGCATTCTTCCATTTATCTATAAACTATTACTCATTACAACAAGTTTGATTTGTCCTCTAATGTATCTTTAATATGTTCTGGCTTTAATTCAGCCTGCTAGTGCATGATGATAAAAGCTCACATCAACACACAGTCAGAAGTTCGTTTAAAACGATGATCATTGTTAAGCACTTTATAAACTGACCGGTAATGATTTGAATAGTTCGCAAATTAGCACAGGAACTGCTGAAATGTTAATAAGGCAAGTTACTACAGGTACATTTTGAGATTTCGGCCTATTTTGTATCGTACCAGTAGAACAAAACATCAGTGCATTTGTAGACTCCCGATACATACAACTTGACAGTTTTATTCCTATCTGTAGTTTGATGTGTTTTACAGAGGTGTTTGTTCATATATTGTTCACCCGATTTATATAATTAGCTTTTTCCTAAATACATGATAAACATGTTTTATAGAAGATATAAGATCCTCTCTGCAAATACTTTTAACTCTAATGTGTCAACATACGTGAACCTGGCTTTATCCAACATTCAGGTTTCTGTTCTGGAAACGTATGCAAATGAGTGCACATTTAATTAGATAATGCTTCGTTTGCATTTGTAAACATCAGACCCAAGAAAACTTAATGACTTAATGTAGTTCATTTTTACCATGTTCATGTGGTGTCTTGGCTTAATATTTTGTAGACAGGCTTTAC
Organism: Enteromius paludinosus; assembly: GCA_032361165.1. Classification (NCBI taxonomy): domain Eukaryota; kingdom Metazoa; phylum Chordata; class Actinopteri; order Cypriniformes; family Cyprinidae; genus Enteromius; species Enteromius paludinosus. The sequence continues at coordinate 20,151,445 of JAUMHQ010000058.1, forward strand.
AATAAAACAGTGTTTTAGTACGCTGATAATACTTCGACAGGTACCACAGAGTATGTAAATTTCGTGGCAGATCATTTTCATATCATGGTGTCAGATACTTCTACAATAATAACACCATCACTGTGTTATGATACTGTAACTGTACTTACAGAAGTGACGTCACGTAACGTTACTGACTGACGGTGTCGCAGCTGCAGAAGTCAGCAGGATGTTTAAGACTCAATTAAATACATATATGTCTTGGAAACTAAAACTGGTTGTTTACAGTCGTTTCAGGCTGTGATTAACGAGCTGTCAAAACATCACCCAACTCACAGTCTAACAGTCACCGGTTAAACGAGCTAACGGGTTATCAAAACACGGCTGTTTTTCTTCCATGTTGTCCTTTATACGCGTGTGTCGATTATATCTCACCGTCTTATGCTCGCGGGAGATGTTTCTAGATCTCTGTTTTAACGGGATCTGAGGTCAACTTCTCTTCGTTTGAGTAAACTTTGCTCCATCTCAACCGGGAGACCAAAGGTCCGCCACCAGCACGGGCGCCATGTCAGAGTGACGTCACTGCGCGACCCCGTCACGTGACGCGGCGCGCGCCCATTCGGATAATGTAGTGTTTGTTTGTACAGGGCAGGTGTATACAGTGTGTTTTATTTGACCAAATGTAAAGCCTGCAACATCAAGTATGCGTCTGAGTTTTTCAGAATGAATAGGTAATGGATTCATTAGCATCGTTTAAAGACTGTTCTTCCACGAGATGGCGCTGTTTGCCAGGGAAGATACGTATAAGGTATTATTTTATGGAAAACCTTGGTAGTCATGGCACAGTGACGGTATTTTCTCGTAATACAATTGAACTTTGAAATGTAAGCGAGTAAATATGTGCTGAATTATAAATGTTGGTCTTTTAAAATTAATAGTGGTTCTTTTAGATGACCTTACATTTCTGTTTCATTATAAGTCCTTTTCATTTAATGTTTAATTTTAGTGTTCATTAATGTATTCATTGAATGGATTTGTCCTAGCAAAAGAGAGTCAAATGATGATGATGTCCATTGAGCTACTGCTGGACCAATCAGCATCCGAGGAGGTGGAGAAACAGAGCAAGAACTTCCTCGGTTGCTCTTGGAAGTCTGAATCATTTCCGCGAATCGGTTCGCTCGAAGATTCATTTCAGTTAAGCGTTGCATTAAAAACAAGATGCGTCGATTAGTTTTGTCCACCAGTCAAAATTATTAAAATAAAGCAATACATCAGATGTTAATGGGGTAAAAATTATTACATTTAGTTATTTTGCAGACGCTTTTTTCCAAAGCGACAAATGTGGAATAGATATCCAAAATTAGGTTAATAAATTATATAAATATCAAAATAGGTATATGTAACGTACTAGACGAGACTTTACCTAATTAAATATAGAACTTTAAATAAAGACATGTTAAAAGTTATTTACAGAGGAGATTTTTTATATATCTTTTTACCACTCTATAAATCTTGAAAAAATCACAAAGCTTTTAGTCCGATGATTCACGAGCGCTTTTCGAATTAGTTCGTGGAATGATTCAAATGAACCGGTTCAGTCGAAAGAACGATTCTTTGACGTTCACTAGTATTCCTCAGCATCAGCATCATTCGCCCAGAAGACTAGCGCCGTATCGCTGTTCACACCCCAGCTCCGATCTCACCGACCCCGAGAGCTGCTTATATATCGTTGTCTTAAAGTGCATATTCTTCTTCCTAAATTCTTGAACAGCTCGTTTAAAGATGTTGGCGTGCACCGAAATGATCACGATGTGTCTCCAGTCGGCGAAGCGCGAGCATCTCCGCTCCAAACAGCAGCAGCAGCAGCAGAATCAGATGCAAGATGCGGTTCACGGGCTGTCTATCTTTCACGATGTAAGTAACCAAACATTCGGTCAATGAGCCCGCCAATAGGTGACCATGCAAACATTAACCTTGAAACTAAGAACACATGTCATTGTGACACTTCTATCAATGTAGGACAGAGAGAGAGGGGTGGTTATGCACATATGACAATATAATCTTAAAATAGGTTATGCTATAGGGCACTGGTTTTGGGGAATAAATAATGCATGTAGCATAAAGATTATTGTGAAGCGCAAGAAGAAAATCTAAATGCATTGTCATGTCTTATTTTTAGTCTTCTACCGTAATATCAGATAGCCGGTAGCCTATATAGTAGCTATATATATATATATATATGTATAGATAATGTACCTATTTAAATATAGGCCTATGCATATGTCATGTAAAAGGCTTCAATATACATGCAATCTTTTTATTGTAGTGGGAATTTTGTTTGCTGTTCAGAATATTCAATCATTATTATATAGAGTCAAATTTTTTGCAAAAATAATTAAGGGTATCATCAGTATTGCATTGCATATTATATAATCTGTATTTCATCTGTCTTGGATGTTTATTGCATGTGTTGGGGATGCCTTTAATGTAAAATCATTGTACAAGCAGTAGCTGCTTCAGCACCTTGAAGGCTGTGTGCAGTCATAAAAAGTTGCAGATGTTCTCTCAGCAGGGTTAAGTAAGCTGTCCTAGAGGGGGTCTGGCAACAGAGAGGATGTGTGTGTGTGTGTGTGTGTGTGTGTGTGTGCGTGCTTGTCCTTAAAGTCAACCTGAAATCAAAACTGACCTTATTTAGCACATGTCCCCCGTCTTATTTTGCATGATTCATTAATGTAATCTTTAATTAAAAAGCATTAACTTGCTCGAGACAGCTCTTCTTTTTTGGCTGCAGGCGTTTAGTTAATATTAAAAATGTAGCCAGAGACTCTTAAGTCATTGATACTGTTCATGTATCAACTGAAATAATACAGGTCATCAAATAATGTTTGATTTGCAAAAGAAGCATCGCCACTGGGATGAGTGGAGAAGCTCTGGAGAGTGAAATTGATCTTCCATTGTAATCCACATTAAGACCTGTGATATCAATATCCTCCTTTCACATCACATTATGGGTTGCAGAGATGTTGCGGTAACTGTTCACACAGCTCCCGCTTTTGTTGTCAGCAAATGAAGAGCTTGACGTGCATTTGGGGGAAACAAAAAGTCAATGCATTGTGTTTGTGTCTTTAGCTTTCATCCTTTAGCGTGCGCTTGGGGAAGCAAAGTTGCGTGTCTTTGATCATCACAGCAAACACAGAAAAGTTTTCTGACAGTTCTGATGTGCGTCATGATTAATGTTGCTGTGCTGCTTGGATGAATTCAATCTGTTGGAGCGCAGGCTGATCTCAGCGTGTGATTCTGTCATATATTCCCATAGTTTCTTTAAAGAGACGATTGCTAATGTTGTTGTCTTTTTTTCCTCGCATTTCAGATCATGTTGAAGCAGCATCTCTTATTTATGAATTTGTCTTCAACATGTAGAATTATGCATGAAATTAAATATTGCAGGAACTACTACTGAGCCTTCTCATATCACCGACAACTAGAGTTTTGCATTTTATGCAGAGGTGATTGAAAGTGCAGAAGCTCACAGCCAGATTCTAGAGTGTTTTAATGTGTTGCTAGGATGGTCTAGGTGGTTGCTAGGGTGTTGCATACTGTCCGGCAAGAAAATAGCAGCGTGTACATGAAAATGGAATATATGACATATATTGATATTTATTAGGCTATATAAAATGTTCACATACTTGTGAATTTATAACATATATGCAAGCTTTCCATGGTAAAATTTGTAAATGTACATGTGTTAATATTATCTATATGTTTATTTAATGCATGTACATGACGTAAAGTATACAGTATGTCTTAAAATATATGATATCTATATTATAAACCTAATTATATGAAACCTATCTATACATCTATATATAATATGACCTGTTAATATATGAAATTGCTCCAATTTATGATAGGTTTCATATATTTTTACTTCACACAGTATATGACAATATATATTAATATATTTAATATATGAAGATTTAATGCGTGTGTTTATATCAGATTGTGATTATTAGCAGAACAATATTTCTCCTAGAAATAAATGACCCATAATAACAAAAGAGATGCATGACCTGCTAATTAAAATATGAAATGACATTAAAAGTTGCTTTTGTCAATAAAATAGGCCGTGTGTCTCTAGTGTTAAAATATCGCTTCTCACAACACGCGGACAGAGGCTGTATTTGTGGGAGGTATTTATTCGCTCCCCGAGGCGATAATTGCTAATCATCTTTCCCGGGTCCGTATCCTCGAAATTTCTTAAGCAGACTGACATGAGAGGAGCGAACAGCTACTTATAATTCCCTCGGCCCGCGTTTGAAGCTCTTGTGCGCTGATACTGAACCGTGGGCTCTGAAGGAGAAAGAGATTTGGATTAACTAAGATGCTGTCAGGCCTATTTATAAACCGTGACTCAACTGATATACTGTGCTTTGTGAATCGTTTGTTCTGTTTCTAGTGAACGGAGTCAGTAGGACCCGTGTCTCCCCACTGGCTCAACACCTGCCAGAGAGCCATTGGAAACGATCTCTCGGCAGGAAGCTGAGATGACCTTTAAAGGACATTGTTAATGATGCATTATCCTACACTTATCTTTTGGCAATGCTCTATTGCACATCTGGCTTTTACAAACCTTATTGTGTCATGTAAAGCTGAAGAATCAACACACATGCGATCTGCTCTTCATAAACAAAGTATATTTCACCTTTTAATCTCCATCCCGGTGTCGTTTTGCTTAGATTAATCTGTTCTAAAGGGATTAGTCGATGCTGGTTTGACTGTGTGTGGCTCTCAGCCAAACGCACACAGTGTGTGAATCCAACCATTGGTTTTAGTTAATACTATGTGTCTGAATGACATTTTAATTCTGCAAGCCCATTTTAAAGGGTTTTAAAGTTGTTTGTATTGTAGTTTGTGAAACTGTAAATGTTAAAAGAATAGCTAGTCCAGAAAAGAGCATTAGTCATATCTTCAATACCATTTTTAAAGGAATACAAACACACACACACACACACACACATAAATACAGTTTTATGAAAATGTACTCTTGGGGCACAATTTATAATTGCACAATCATCAAAGTGAGAGTCCGAATAGCTGATAAAATCACAATAATCTGAGTAAATATGTGGATTATTGTGATGCTTGCAATAAAATAATAATATTTTTGTCTGTACATGAACTTGAATGAGATTTCAGAGCTTCAGCAGAGGGAAAGATTATCATAACAGCATGAGAATAAATCAATAATTACAGAATCGTAATATTTGCATGAAATGTTCCTTTAAATCTAAGATTCATCCATTTGCGCCAAAACTTTTATAAAGGGTTATGTTGTCAGTATTGAGGCTTTACATAAAAGAACCAAGTAGTTATTCTGAAGGTGACACACTACTTCAGTTCCCCTTGTTTTTGCTTTGTTTTGCTGTAAAATTCAAACACTTGCAGCTGTGTTTTATAAGATATAATAAACCGGCCACCTGACAGTGTATATATATCCCAGAGGAGAAATTCAGCTCTCTTACAAAGAGCAAAGCTTCATAAAAGGCACAAACAGCACAGAAGTGACTTCAAAAAAATAAGAAAGCATAAAAACCTGCTAATGAGAAAAAAATAAATAAAATAAAAAATCAGGAATATTAGCTGGAAAAAACAAACACACAACAAAATACATTGCAATCAGTGATACATATGATCTCTTGTAACAGAACAGGTGATAAAAAAGTAACAAAAATAGCTAAATGTGAGTTTTATGACCCAGAACCTGTATTTATATTAAAATGTATATCAGACCCTTGTACACAGACTTATATGTTCACTAATTCAGTCACAGAATAAGTAGAGACCTGCAGGTAATGTGATATAATTGAAGACTGAGGCTTGTACATATGCTACCCACACGGAAATAACCTATATAAACATATGTTTTGATATAGGTTTGTAATATATGTGACATATATAAAATTGGCCGTTTTCCTATATTATATGCACATACAGTATATGCGTACATATATACGTAAATATATGCACCTTTATGTTCACCAATAGGTCTACCTATATATTAGTAAAATTATTAAAATCCATAGCTGCTAGACAACATAAATAAAAGCCCAAAATGTAGAAATATAAATTTTTTTATTTTCCTAAGAACAATCAAATAGTACAAGAACAAAAATAAGACAAAAAAAAACTTTTTTTTTTTGTTAGTTAGTTCTTACTTATTAGCTTGATAATAGAAAATATGAGCTAGGCATCATGTATGACAGTTGCCAAAGTGAGATATGAGCTAAAATGACCAGATCCTGCCATGAGCTATAGGAGACATATCTTGTGGATATGAAGAAGTAATACAGGAGACCTATATGGCCTGTATATGCACATATATGCACCTCAAACAGATGGTGGTAAAACTACTTGAGAAGTCAAAAAGAAAACACAGCTCTAACAGTGTTGTGACCCATCCAGGTGTGAAAGAGCCATGTTTAGCCACTTGATGATTGTACTGTCAACACTTACATAATCCTCACAGGCAGACTGTCCTGAAACATTATCCCCCTGAGTCTCAGACCCTCACAATCTGATATGTTTGTGCTATCGGCCTGAGAAACCCTGAGAAAGAAGCAGCAGTGGTGAAAAATGCTCAAGAGAATTTGACAGCTAACAGGATTAGTTTAGTTAGTTCTGTTTGCCCTTGAGGATACAGCAACCATTTTCTCTGTTATGATGATTCCGTGTGCTCTTACATGATCTTACAAACATTTTGATCTGAAGGGCTTATGCTAAAATGCTTGAAATTAGTTTTTAGGCAAGCATGAATTGCGCCTGCATATGCACTTATCTATGAAACTAAAACTACCTTTCCAAAACTTGGGAACGTTTCTTTTTACAAGAAAAAATAATACTTTTATTTGCATTGACAGTAAATGCATTTATAATGTTGCAAAAGATTTCTATTTCCAATAAATCCTGTTCTTTTGAACTTTCTGTTCATGTGTGACTCCTGAAAAATAAAATGCATCACATTTTCAAACTAAAATATTGAACGGCTTGACTTTTTCCAACATTGATTATAATCGGAAATGCTTCTTGAGCAGCAAATCTGCATATTAAAATGATTTCGGTAAAATCATGTTGCACTGAAGACTGCAGTAATGATGCTGAAAATTCACAGCAATCAATTACATTTTAACATGAAGAGTTTATTTGAAAAAACGGATAACTCAGTTTAAATACATGCTTTTTATGATGTCATTATGTTTTTATTGGGTTAGTTAGCTGTATTCGTTAGTTATTTGTAATCTAATGATTCAAATGAATTGCAATACAATTAAAAAAAATGGGGAATCTGGTTTTCGAATGAGCTTTTCATATATTAACAAAGAAATCAGTTCATATAATTTGTTATAATAATGAACAACATTGCTGTTTTTACTGAGACTTCTTTAAAAACATTCAAATATCTTGCCGGCCCCAAACTTTTGAACAATGTTAAAAAAAAGCATCATGAAGCGAGCAGTATACGTTTTTCTTCGATGTGTTGTTAATAAAGCCTCCCAGGATGCAGCTCAGCTTTCTCCTCGTGATGGAATGGCTAGTAGTATAAGTGTGTGGTTTGTGCGTGTGGATGGATTTGGAGAGCATGGATTGTTTGTTTCTGTGACTAACAGGCTTTTCTAAAGGCGTCTCCGTTATAATGTCAGGTTCCATCAGTGTTGAAGAGGGTACAACGTAAAGCTCTAAAGGGGCAGTTCATTAAAGCTATTCAGGCTAAATTGTATTCAGTATTGATCAGCACTGAGCATTTCCACCAGTCCTCCACACTTCAGAATGCTGCTCACATTGATAAACTGGTCATTGACGTTTTTTTTTTCATCTCTATCTCTTCACAGATTTTCCGTCGAGCTGACAAAAACGGTGAGTGTGACCTTTTGCTATGCTACATTTAAAGCGTTTCTCTTGTTACTTTTGCACAGCGGTTCAAATGCTAGTCTTATTTCAAATCAATCAAATGAAAAGCATTTTTCTAGCTTAGTCACTGGAAAAGAAATCGTTGTGAGTTATTTTGCTACAATATCATGATGCATTGCTTGACAGTCTCTCTGGGTGTGCATAAATTTAAATAAATGAGTTCAACATCGTCCCAGATGTTTCTCCTACAAAGTAGACATTAGACAAAATGACACAAATGAGCCAATAATGCAAATAGCAGCTCAGATCATATAAACCTGAAAGAATGCAATGAGTTTATATTGAGATGTCAACATTCATGCATTTGGTTGAGTTTTAGAGCTTTCAAATATAAACAGTATAGCCGGTTTAATTAATTAATTGTGCATGCATGACTGCGAAAGACATAATAATGGTCAAAACCAAAGTGATGTTTTGTATGTAAAGGCTCCACCCTCATCTGGAAAGGGGCGGGGAACAGCAGCTCATTTGCATTTAAAGAGACATGCACAAAAACAGCATATTTTCACCTCTGTTAAAAAAGAATTTTCAGTATGGTATAATTAACTCTGTAATTAAATCTTTGAGGTATTTTGAGCTGAAAATTCACAGATAAATTCTGGGGACATCTGGGATTATATTACATCTTGTGAAACCGGGAATACTAGTCAAGTCAAGTCAAGTCACTTTTATTTATATAGCGCTTGTTAAACTTTGTGAGAACCAGGCTTAGTTGGGTCTAGTTCTCCTCTGGCGGGACGCCCAGCACCTAATTTCTAGTTCAATTTAAACACATGCTAGATTGTGTAAGGACTTGTGTGTGTGTGTGCATCTGGATCCGGCGATCTCTCCACTGAGCTTATCTAGGTGCTCATCTATGTCCTCTTTTAAGGGGTAGTTACCCATCACCCTTATGTCATTCCAAAACTTTCTTACTTATGTTGCACGTAAGAGAAGATATTTTGAAAAATGCTGATTATCAAGCAGTTGACGGTCCTTGTTGATTTACATAACATTTCTTTCCCTACGGTGGGCCAACAACTTTTTGGCTCTTCAAAATTCTTCCAAATTTATTTTTGGGTGAACTCTTGCTGTTGCTAGTGGAACTCAAACAGATCTTCTCCAGACTTTTGATTGCCTCTCAGACTTGAGCACAGTTTGAGTTTGCCTCTCAGTTAATCTTATTACTGTCTAGAATACAATTGCTATGTTAATCAGGTCACATTTGCCTTTCCTGAAGAGAATCTGCTTTCTAATTTCTGGGAATGCTAATGCAGGCGTTTGCAGAAAACTTTTTTATGCATAATGTCTGTTCGATGACTTTGAAGCCTGAGAGTAATCGGAGTCCCTCAGGCACATGTGCGGGTGGCCCGTTGCTTAATTTGAGCTGGAGCCAATGACTAGCCTGTCACGAAACGCCTGTTTATTCTTCAAAGGCCTGTATGCACGAGGAGGGCGAGGGTGAAATGAACAGAACGATGCGCTGTCCAAACAAATCAGAACTGAGTGGCTGTCACTGGGGCAGCACAGTCCTTTCAGAGGTCATTATCATTGTTCCAGAATGCCAATTACCTTCTTGCCACTTCAATCATGCTCTCATCATGGCCAAGGACGGAGAGAAACCGAAAAAGAAGTGCAGTGGCGGAGAAAGTGCCTGTGTTTGTGCTGTGAAAAAGTCATAATTGGTTGGCTTTGCTAAGGCTGCATAAATGTTGCTACTGCTCATAGTGAGTTAGTGTTAGTGATTTGAACAGACCTCTAACAATACATGTTACCGTTGCTATTTCACTTGTACAAAATGTGCAAAAGAGGTGGAAAAATCCCACGGATGTACACTGAAGAAGGAAGTTGACACCAGAATATCAGAGAGAGGAGAATGGGCCATCTAGCAACCAATCAGAACACCTTAGCGACCACATAGATGACCCTAGCAATCACTTTGGACTACATAGCAACTACATAGACATTAATCAATGAATCAATCACTTTTAATTTCTATAGTGCTTTTAACAATACAGATTGTAGCAAAGCACTGAACATTATCGAATATGAGAACAGAGTGATGGTAATGTATAATGACAAGATTAAACTGTTTATTTATCAAATGCAGAGACGGTCTCTGTAATCAAAATGACGATAATCACTAGAAATCAGGTGTCCCCAACTAAGCAAGCCAGAGGCAACAGCAGCAAGGAACCAAAACCCCA
>JAUMHQ010000058.1:20188901-20199510 GCA_032361165.1 Enteromius paludinosus
AAAAGTTGCTTGAATATCTTAATTTAACTAATGCCTAGTCCTGGCTTAAGCTAAGCCCCGTTTGTGAAACCGGGCCATGGAGAAAAATGTCCTTATACTAATAACATGCTGCGGTTCACATTTTAATGAAGTACTTTAAATGTGCTGTTGTATTTTCAGAAACACAACAAAATAAAAGTACTTTTTAAAATCATGAAAAAAGATTATTGGAGCATTATGTGAGAACTGCGCGTTTAAAAGTGCATTTCAGAAACACTTATGAAAGTGTTCTCTTTTTAAGTAGCCTTTTATTAATATTCATCTAAAAGAAAGTTTTAACTATGTGCATTTGGGATTTGAAGTACACTACAAGCACACATTCTTTCACAAGGCCAGCCTCAGTTCTAAAATCATGACATCATACACGAGTCAATCAATAAGAACAGATTTGACATCATGCTCAGATGTCCAGCAGAAACACTCACATGTTCTGTGTAAAGTTTCAGGATTATTTCTCTGTCCTGTAGTGTTTCTTTCTGCTCTCGTCTAGAACATCCTGCTGGTTCAGAGACAGATGAGCGTGACAGAGAATGATCTCGAGGAGTTCCAGAAGGCTCTGAAGACCTACGCTGACACCACCGCCAATCAGAACGACAACCTCCAGTGAGAAAACAAACATTAGTTTCTTAGTAAACATAAGTTTTTATGAAGATATGAACCTGTAAAGCCTGACATATGAAAAAACTAAATCTTTAAGAAACATGTAGTTTTTGTTGATATTTCAGGTTTAATGGCTCATAGTGAGAAGGTGGAAGATAAAAAGCTCAGTCTCAAACTGAGGAATTTTCAATTTGGATATGACCAAAGTTATCCTGACACATACTTGTCTTGACCTTTTACTTGATTACTTAATACTTAAGTACTACTTAACAGCATTATTGTATGCTGATCAATTAGAGGCATTAGAAATGTGTGAATCAAATATTAACTATAATAGCTGACTGTGTGATCAAACCCAAAATGCGAATTTGGAGAGTATAAAAACTAGTTTTAGTACCAATGTCTGCACTGAATTTTGGTCTCTCGTTCAGTGTTTCCATTCAGAAGCTTCCCGAGAAGAGCTGCTACATCATCTATGAGTTCTGGCAGGACCGTATTTCCTGGATGAGGTGTGTGTGTGTAGCAGTGCAATGATTTGGAGAGTCAGTTCAAGGGTCTTTGGAAATCAAATCCTAATAGAGTCTATTTTCACGAATACAAGACAAGCACGGTCTCGTCTTCAGCCTCCTGCTGCAGTCCTTCATGGGCAGAAGCTCCTGCTGGGTCCTGCATCTGTCTGGGCTCATGGATGGACACGATTCACTTCTGTCCACTACACTTTCTCACTAAATCCTGATTATCTTGGGTGAAGGAGAAACCTCCAAAGAAATAAAGAGCGTTTGGGTTTGATGATGGGCTGATGTGTGCATGTGGACGGTCTTGAGTTGATGTTCATCTCTGTAAGGCCAGAAACCTGCAGTCATTTACAGGGAATAAATGCATGTTTTGGACTGTTTTGAGCTGCATGTTTCCATAAAGATCTTACATTTCAAAATATCACGGTTTCTGCAAAAAAATTCGATGCACAACTGTTTTCAACATTGATAATCTGATTTATAATCAGCCTATTACAATGATTTCTGAAGAATCATGTGACACTGAAGACTAAAGTAATGATGCTGAAAATTCTGCTTTGAAATCACAGGAATATATTATAATTAACATTTGAATGACGTGTGTGTTTCCAGCCAGATTGTTGAGGGTCTTACGAGACTCATTGCAAATTAGCAGATGGCTCGTCTAAGAGCACAAATTTCCTGAACACACACGTTTACCTAGAAGATGCACACGTGACATCTTGTGTTGCTTAAATCTCATTTGTGACGCTGTTATGAAGTACATACACCTCATGTGTGGGTCTCATCTGCGCATTGTCTTCAGAGATCTAATTTAAGAAGTAATTTCAGAAATAAAAATGTAAATTATAACTTGCAGTGAATAATACTGCAGTGTAATTATCTGCTCTGGAGGGAGTGTGGGCACTCGCCCGCTTTAATAGATGGTGTGTTTCCCTTATAAAGAAATAAAACTTCTTCAAAAGTCTGAGGTTGGTAAGATTTTTGAAATGTTTTTGAAATAATTATTGCTCCCCGAGGCTTCATTTATTTGATTAAAATACAGTGAGAACAGTCATATTATTAATATTTAAAATAAGCTTTCTTTTTGAGTGCAATGTAATTGATTGCTGTGATCAAAGCTGAATTTTTTAGCATCATTACTCCAGTCTTCAGTGTTATATTAGATGATGCCTGACAGTAAGGAGTAGTTCACCCAAACATTTTCAGTTCATCCAAGATACAGATGAGTTTGTTTCTTCATTAGATTTGGAGAAATGTAGTATCGCATCAGTGTCTTAGCAATGGATGCTCTGCAGTGAATGGGTGCCGTCAGAACAGCTGATAAAAACATCATAATAATAAACAGCACTCCAGTCCATCGGTTAATGTCTTGTGAAGAGAAATGTTATGTATTTGAAAAAAAAAAAAAAAACATTGCTTCTGGTTCAAATATGAGTCCTTAATGCTTAAAAGGTTATCTTGTCTGAAACAGGAAACAGTTTAAAAGCCAAAACAGCTCTAAACAAATAAGGGAGGAAGTGTTATTAAAGTCTCATATTTTAGCCGAAAGCAATGGTTCAAATTTAAACCACTTTTGTCTTCTCAAGATGTTATCAGATACTTTTTTAGCTATTTGTCTATTTAACTTTCTGACGGCACCCGTTCACATCCATTTGTGAGCAAGTGTTGTAATGCTACATTTCTCCAAATCTGATAAAGAAACAAACAAATCTTTCACATTTTCATATCTAGATGTAACTCAGAACTCTTGAAGTCTCTTGAGTGCTGAAAGAGCTGGCTATATTCATCTGGAGGAGGATGTTGTTGATGATATGAGCTTGATTGCTTCTTCTGACGTCTGTCGTCTCTCAGTTATTTGCAGTCTGACGCCAGTAAGATGTTCCAGCGCTGTATCATAGACATGCTGGAGGATCCAGAGATTGTCTCCACGATGCTCATGCCAGGTAAGAGCGTGCGTCATTTATTAGTTTGGTTGTTTAAAGCTGAATGCATGTGTCTCAGCCTGTAGGCAGAAGGAATTAAACACGAACCCCGGAGCCGCTGGCCGGTGATCTTTAATGAAGAGTTATGATGCTTCATCTCTCTAATATCTACCTGCTTGTTTCTCACAGCGTCCTGGTGGATCATGACAAACAACTAACAGCAGCAACTAAACCCCCTTCACCACCCTCCGCTGAACCCCGATCTCAGTGTGTCTTTGAATTAATTACTAGACCTTAAAAAAAAATCAGATGAATCATCTGTACTTGACACACACGCCATTTTTGTGTTGCATTTTATAGATACCGTCTGACGTCTGATAGTTCACAAAAAAAACAAACAAACAAAAAAACACGTTACACAGGGTTGTGCATCATTCAGAACTGAATTCAGATGCTTTTGCATTCCAGTTCAATTTCTGAATTTAAATTGATTTTGCAAACAGGCAGCGGAAACGTTTAGAGATCATTTAAAGAAATGGATGCGGTAGTATTTTAAACAATTTATTTTATTGTATTTAGTTCCTTTAAGTTTTGAATGAAGAGAAAATGTAAAGAATGTTGTAAAAGTGTTTTAAATAATTAATTTAATTATTTTAATATATTTAATTTTTGAGGTATTTACATTTTTAATTCAGAGTAAATGTAAAGAGATTTGAATAAATTTTGTGTATAATTTATTTCATTAGTTTATTATATTTAATTTATGAATTATTTAAATTTGATTAAAATAATCAAATTTATTTTATTAAAATAACATTCATTTAATTGTATTCTAATTTTGATTTAAGCTGATTTTTTATTGTATATGCTATAGTGGATGAGCACTTAATTTCACAGTAGATTCTGTTTTTATACACTAATGTTTATTTTTATTATTTTTTATTCTTAATTTGTCTGATGGACAGTTTAAATATTTAACTTAGTTTAGCAAATTATGTCTGATTAATTGAAGAAAAAATAAATAGACATAATTACCTAAAAGTAATGCTGTAAATACATAGCTTATGTAGTTTCCAGCTTTAAATAAATTCCTCTGTATTGATGTTTGGGGGACGTTGCAATTCAGTGTTCTCAATTCAGCATCTGATTCAATTCAGATTGACCCTCATGAAGGGAAAGGATCTGAATCTTCAGCTCTAAATCGTGCTCAACTCGACGCTAACAGGCATGGGTGTAATAATCCTCGCATGTACAGAAAATCAAAGTGTATTTGCTCCATTCCGTGACAAAGCTTTTGAAGCCAGTAGCTTTTGATGCAGATCCAGCGAATCTCAGAGCAAAACAACACGAAGAAAAACAAGAATTCATGTGTTCTTGTAAATCATTAACATGCAGCAAAATGATCTGCAACACCTTTAAAGTCCCTTTTTCTTCTCTGGATACTGGAACATGAAGCTGCATGCTGATAGGAGATGTTGTAGAGTGTTGGTTGATCACAGATTATTTCTCGAGAGAAGTTTGAAATATCGAGTCGAGTGTGAATAGAATAGACATTTAATGAAGATGTACAGCTGTGTCATTTCTCTGTAGACCTTCCTGAAGGTGTTTAGAGGACTAGTTCACCCAAACTAATCATTTACTCACACTTATGTCATTTCAAATCTCTACCATACATGTTTAGCTACTCTGATTTATATTTATTTATTTATTTTTTTCAAATACAAAAAATATATTTGCTAAATATGTTTCTAAATATATTTAAGTAAATATATTTCTATAAAATATATATTATTTTGGTAATTAATTCCATATTTTAGAAAATATATTGTAAATATATTTTTACAAGCCCTCCATATAATCCAGGAGAACACGTTTACATAATATGACAGTATTTATTGTCTACAGCCTAAATATAGATCGGAAATGTATTTTCTTGTGCCAGAAATACATTTCAAACTATATATTGGTATATGAATTATATACTATGTGGTTATTTTAGTACAGATATGAAATGTAAACTAAATTTATTGCAGTAATTTGAAAAACATATTTAGCATTGCATGTATTTAAAATATATTTAGGCAATATATACATTTTATTCGATTTATCTATTTTTATTTATTTATTTTTGAACAACATTTGGGTGAGTAAATGCTGATTGTGGGGTGATTTATTCCTTTAGTTCACTGCATAGACACTTTAAGATCCTGGTTTTATTGAACATGGAAACCTGCTAGTTGTTGTACTATTTATGCATCTTTACCGAAAAACAGAAACTTGACCTTTTTGCTTTGGTTTTTGTTCATTTTTGTGGTTTAGTCCATTAAATGAAAATAAAAGTCGAACAATTATTTCGTGTTTATTTTTGTCCTATGATTGTGTTTGCGAATATGTGCATGCTAGAGTCAGAAGTATTATAGCTACATCTCTCCAAGTTCAGTGTTTTTTTCCTCCTTTCATCTCTATTCATGGAATTCTACACAAAGATTCAGCATTCAGACGACAGACAGTAATTGGGACTTTTAAGTTCTTGTCAACAAGAGTAATTGGACAGTGATTAAAAAATGAGCAAACATTAGAATAAATTCTAACATCTGCTTCCTCATTTATGATGGGAATATATTAGTAACACTTTATAAGAACTAACCATCTGAAGAAGACAAAAAAATCCTTCATTAACTACAAATCATCTAAAGTATGACTCCATAATCCATAATATAGTCTGGTCTGAGAGTAAAGTTTAATTTATATGTATGAAATATATAAAGTCATGTTGTTAAACATTCAACCCTATATTTATATGAAATGTAATGTATTATTTGTTAATGGCATTTATAAAACCAATGAGATGAAAATGATATATTAAATGGCCAACTACTACTTTAATACTTTAGAAGTATGTAGAGAGTGCGTGATATGCAAAATATACGCAAAAAGGATGTGCTATGTTCATCAAGAACAATGCGAAAGGTCCTCATACTTTTCAGAAATCACCTAGCTTTTATAGTGAGCATGTTCTGTTCTCTCTGTCTCTCTCGTCTGCTGCTGTTTGGGACTCGTACCTAAAACTTAAATTATTTTAGTTTTAGTTGAAAATAATTTTGAAAGTTATAAAAATAATTATAAGGGTTAGGGTTAAAATAATAGTTGAAAGTGTTAAAACTAATATAATTTAATAAATAACTAGGCCTATATACATTTTGCAACTGAAATCAAAAAAGAAAAATATGAATGCAGACATTTCTTATTTTCATTTAGTTGAACTTGAAGTAGCCTACTATAGTAGTTAAAACTAAGAATAAATGAAAAATAAATGTATTCAAATTATAAGTGCTGTACACATAAAATAACATTACAACTTTAAAATGAAAATGAAAACGGAACATTTTTTACATTTAAATTTACAAACTAAAAAATATTAGTAATAGGCTGATTAACAAATATTGGCCGCAGCTGTTTTGCATGACCAAGACCTTAAAAACTCTTCGTTTGTTACCGAAAGATGAATTCGTGTACTGGTTTGACTATACTTGTGAGGAACCAAATGTCGTCACTTATACAGTGAAAGATGAAAACAACTCACTAGTGAGGACATTTTGCTGGTCCTCACTAAATAAAATGGCTTTTAATTTAGACCACACTAGATTTGATGTAGATCTAGTGTCATGCACATGTTTCTATGAAGGGTAGTTTTAGGGTTGGGGATTAGAAAATATCATTCACCTGATAGAAAATCAATGGAAGTCTATGTAATGTCCTCACTAAGATAGCAAAGCAAACGTGTGTGTGTGTGTGTGTGAGAGAGAGAGAGAGAGTTGCCAAATCGTATGAATTTGTACGAATGACCTAAAGCTAACCCCGCCCCTAAACCTACCCATGACAGGGGGGAATTAGCACGAACTTGGGAGCACGTGCGAATACGTACGAATTAATCGCGAGACTGTGTTGGAAGTGCAGCCGAGTCTGATATCCCAAAAATATCAGACTTGTAGTTGACTTATCTTTGCGAGAGTGTGAGGGAGGGAGTCCATCTCTATTCCACCCTGATTTCATTAAATGATTAGAGTTGATAGAGAAGATGAAATCGCATCATGCAGTCTGCCGGGAATCCAGAGAGATCACTTCAGCATCAAATCAAGTGCATGAGGAAAACAACACCTAGGTCTTTTTCAGAATTTTTGGGTCGAATTACAATTTTTGGATTGAAAACAAGCACAGTCATTAACACGCAGACCCGAGTGCAGTGTCGTGTGTGTTTGATCAACAGCTGAACAGATTTTGTGAAAATTGCTGTGACGGACAAATCCGAGGCAGAAATGATAGAAGTGTTTGCTGAAGCGAGAATATCATGATTTCCATTCAGACTGCTTTTTGTGTTCGTGACTGGATCATTTATACGTTTAATCCCCTCCCCTTTGTTCCAAAACACTCTTAAATGTCAAGCAGCTTTATTATAGTATCGTGATGATGATAGAGGAGATGTTTGTGAAGATGAGCGTGTGGGTAAAGATGATAGTCCTCACACACACACACACACACACATGTTGGGTTTACATGTTTTATGGGGACATTCCATAGGCGTAATGATGTTTCTACTNNNNCTTTGTGGGGACAATTGGTCCCCATAAGGTGATAAATACCAGGTGCACACACACACACAAGCTGTCTGTCTTCATTACGTCCATGTCTAAATCTCCAGAGCATCAAAATATGACGGAATCTGTTCTGTTCACTCAAGAAGCATCCGTCTTTACCTACTAAACAAATTTAGTATGGGTCGCAGTTTATAAGATTTCAAGAGCTCAGAACGCAAAGGGAAAGCACCTTGCATGTGATTATGCTACTTGAAAATGCATACTGAATAATTCTGATATTGTAACACATTTCGAGTTAAAATACTTTATTATGCTACTTAATGATTCGTTTATGCAATAATATGCATTCATATGATGGTGCAAAAGAATTGTTTTCCATAATAAGTGAAAATAAATGTGAAAGTGACACGTGCTCCACTCCTTCATTTATCACTGTAGTTTCTGGATTATATCACGGTTTATTTTGACCTGGTTTTCAATCCAAACTTTTTTCCTAACGCGACTTATCCCAGAATCAGAACTCAGCAGTGGGATGATCATGTTTGACTCTGTCTGTGAGACTGAAGCTGGTAATAACTGTGTGTTTCTGCCATCTAGTGGTGGAAGATGGAAAACCATGTTTCTCAGTTTCATGTTTTCTCCATAAGAGGTCACCAAATCTAAATAAACACATTTCTTGAATGGCTTTGTTCTTATTAAAAAATCTTCTCGTCTGATCTGAAAATCCACACTTGTCATTTATTCTCCTCTGTTTTGAGGTTTAATGTTGAATTTGATTATAATAGTGATGTGTGAATTGATTTAAAGTTGGATGTTACACTGTATTTGTTAAATAGAGGATTTGTGGACAGTGATTCATTTATGTGTCAGTAAATGTATTTGTACTTATTTATATATTTATACAAGCTCTGAGCTAAAGTGAGGCGTCTCTGAACCGAGCAAGAAAGAAGGCCTGAAGTGTCATGTTTCTATATTAATATAATTATTTTATATTACATTATATCATATTTAATGTATGTTTTAAAAATATTTTTTTAAATATATTTATATTTTCTGAAATCTGATTACAGCTGGAATGAGTTTTTCTTGTGGCAACTAATTAGCATATATTAATGCATCTTCATCATCCTGCACATGGTAACTTCATCATTAAATGTGCTTCGGTTCAGCTTATGCACAAAGCTCTTCCTACTATAAATTTAAAAGTGCTTCTTGATCATGTTTATTTCACGTTTAAGTCTATATTATTATACAATCAGTGCAGTTTTATAATTACAATCCAATTAACCAAATAGTAAACTTTTAATGTGATCCCTCTACAAATCATGACATGATCAAATCCATTAGAAAAAAACAAAGACAACAATCATCAAAGGCTGAGGTCACGTTAATGTCTTTATTTATTTATTTTTTATATCTACTTCATACCAAGAATTCTTGAAGAAAAGAAATGACTGTCACAGAGTAGCTCACAAAATAAAGATTCTCTTGCACCGTTATATTTTACAAAAAATAAATCGAAATGTGGTGTACCGTATGAAACGAAGGTAGCTGAAGACGCCAACGAGAAAAGAAACAGCCTAAGACTCACCTCGACTCTACACGGGGAACGGAAATAAAAGTATATACACATAACATCCTCCTGAGATTGCAGAGTTTTGCATGTGGACACAAACAGCTGAACTGACCGGTTCAAGACCTTCATCTGTACTGGAAGCTGTTGACTGTACATCTGGACCCTGATCAAAACTGGACCCTTCAGAGCAGGGTTTGTCCTCCACATTAACACACACACACACACACTCTCATTCTCCATTGATAATATAATCAGATAATTACATGAACATGTCACAGCATCGACAGCTTTGGTGAATCCATCACTTTTATATTGCTCTGATATTGTATTTACAGACACAATCACACACTCACACTCACAAACAAATGCTCACGAAACACTGAAACAGTTTGTGCGGGTAAAACAGATCACATTTGCACCAAATAAGCAAGCTGAGTCCCGCGAGCGATGCCTGTCCATCGACTGGAAACATGTGTCCTGCTTCCATCACGTCCAGCATTAAACTCCTCTTTCGTCGAGTCTGTGGCTCTCAGTGTCCGCCAGCGTCCGGCGTGGAGGAGGACGAGGCTGGGGTGGCCGGAGTGGACGCTCTGGAGCTCTTCTCCAGGCCTGGGCTCAGGACCGGGCCGCTCTCTGGAGCTTTGGCCAGGATGCGGGGCATGGGTTTGGGCTGCGTCTGGAGCCCCGGGCTGCAGATGAGATGGTGTCTCTCCCAGTCTTTGTGCTGACAGAAGGAGCCGCAGTAACGTGCTGCATTACAGCCGCTGCACGTCTCGCTCGCCTTCCGCCCGCAGTTCCAGCAGCACTGAGAGCCAGAGAGAGAGCCATCAGAAAAACTACTAATGATGAACATACATACTAAACCATTACACTTTCAAATATAATACTAAACTTAATACTAAATGCTTCTATATTAAGCAAGGACAAATAAACACATTAAACTGATTCAAAGTGACATATACATATAAAAAAATAATAATTTAGTTTGGATGTGATGAATATAAATACAATATATAGTACAATATAAAATTATATATTAGTGCTGTAAAATGATTATTTGTGATTCATCGCATCCAAAATAATGTTTTTGTTCACATAATGTATGTGTGTACTTATTATATTGTATTTTTTATGTATGTATAAATACACACACATACAGTGTAACTTTTGTAAATATTTACATGCATACAGTAGTCAACATTTCAAGTGGATCAAAACCAAAATGCGTTCTTTTCTTATGACAACTGCACTCGATACATTTTTTGATCCACTTCAAATGTTGACTTCTATATAGTTATTTATAATTGATATATATATTATGAACTTTGATCTATAGATTAATTATATAATGCATGTTTC
>JAUMHQ010000058.1:20201692-20222020 GCA_032361165.1 Enteromius paludinosus
ATGAACATTGATCTATAGATTAATTATATAATGCATGTTTCTATATATATATATATATATATATATATATATATATATTTAATTTTGAATTTTTATGTTATGTATATATTTAAATTTTACCTATATATGCATGTGTCTGTATTTATATATACATAAAAAAAAAAAGAAATATATATTTATAAATAAATTAAAGTTAAATTAAATGAAAGTTTGGTTCAAAAAAATTTTTTTTTTTTAGAAAAAAAACATACATTTTATTCATTAAGAATGCATTAAATTAAACTGACTGTAAAAATATTAATAACGTTACAAAAGATTTCCATTTAAAAAAATTCTGTTCTCTATTCATCTGTGAATCTTGTAAAATGTATCAGTCTCCACAAAAATGTTGGGCAGCGCAAATATTTTCAACATTGATAGTAATCAGAAATGTTTCTTGAGCAGAAAATCAGCATATTAGAATGATTTCTGAAGATCACGTGACACTGAAAACTGAAGTAATGAAGCAGAAAATTCAGCTGAACATCACAGAAATAAATTACATTTGAGCAAATATTCACATAGAAAACAGTTGTTTCAAATTCTAATAAGATTTCACAATTATTCCTGTTTTTACTGTATTTTTGATCAAATAAGTGCAGTCTTGGTGAGCATCTTAAAAATCTTTGATTTGTAATATTGTAATATTGTGTAGGTCATTTTGTCTTCTAATAGTGATATTTGTTACTTGCATGCACTTTCTGAGCATTACTGTTCTAAATATCAATATAGCCAAATGCTGATTCAATGAGTCCAGTGTTTGCATTTATAATGAGCCTCATTTGCATAAAAAGGAAGCCATAAAAAGAATGACCCAATTTAAATATTCATGATGCATTGCCGTTTCAGCGCATGCGACTGAACGAACGTGTGTTTAGCGTGAAGCTCACCTCGCTGGAGTCCTCCTGCTCGTTGATGACCTGTATGGCGTCTTCAGTGGCTTTCCTCTTGGCCTCAGCGAGGGTTTTTTCCATCTTGGCTCTCTCGGCTGTGATCATCTCGAAGGCTTTCTGCTCGGCCTCGGCGACGGCCTTCTGCACCTCATCCATGGCCTGACGCTTCACCTCGTTCACCGCTTCCTCTGCGGGACCAAACCACACGTGCATTAGCGTTTCGTTTCAGTGGGATTCAGTGAGAAACAAGACTGAAGAACAGGTGGCATGGGAGAAAACAGGTTTCCCAGGGTGCATCTGGGTTGCCGCCCTTACCGGCTTTCCTCCATATCTCATCAGGCACGTAGCCAGAGCCGGCGCGCAGGGGAAGATCCCTCTGAGAGTCTGCGGGACGCAAAAACAAATATATTAGGTGCGAATTAGCAGCGAAGGGCCTCAGAAGCATGCGGGAGGGACGGATATGGAGGCACGTGAGAGTTTTGGGCAGCGTTTGGTCACAGATGGTGCTGAGGAACGCGGCCAGACCCCAGCGTTTCAGACTATATACTCTCAGCCTGGACTCCAATACACAACACCTGCTCCATCAGCAGGCTCTTTCTCAAACAAACACACGACTTAGTCTGCTAGTTGGGTTTTAAAATACACTTAAAGGGACGGTTCACAAAGAAAAGAAAATTCTGTCATTTATTAATCGCATGCTGTTCCAAACCAGTAACGAGTTCCTTTCTTCTGTTGAGCACAAAGAAGATATTTTGAAGAATGTTGGTGACCAGACAGTTGACGGTAGCCATTGACTTCTATAGTATTCCATTCCTTACCATTGAAGTCAATGGCTACCGTTATCTGTCCCTTTAATATCCAGTAATATTATCATCAATTTGACTGCACAGACATCAGATGACAACAAAAATTTACTTGAATCAAGCTGATCGATTAAATTATTGTCTTCTGTAGAGCTGCTTTATAGCTGAATCAAATTCATACTTGATTCACTCTGATTCATTTTTGTAGAATCAGCATTAAATAGTTTTTTTTTATTCTTTAGTTAACACTGAATTATTCATAATTAATGAAACGCACAGTTCCTGAACTGAACTGAATCAATACTCAGAATGTGTCTCATATTTGATGAAGTTTGCGTCACTGATTGGGTTATTTAGCTGTTTGATACTGTGAAGCTGCTTTGAAACAGTCTGTACACTATAAAGCACAATAAACACAGATGAATCAAACCTGAAGTGACTCTTGAACGACTCACCTGTGTTGACTCCCTCTGCTGACAGAGGGCTGTGTGTCTTGCTGAAGGAGACGTTCCCTGTGGTCAATCCGTTCTTGCGTCCGTCATCGTGTGGGTTGGAGCGTCTCCTCCAGTAATTGAGCTCCTCGCGGTCAGACTCCTGACAGCGCCGCAGCACGCTCACAGAACGCCGCGTCTTCTCCACCATTTCCACAATACAGTTCAGAACCTACAGCCAGAGACACAACACAAGACTCTAATAGTTAAAGGAAATAACTAACTTACATATATAGCATTTAGTTCATATAATATACTATATAATACAATACGTGACCCTGGAGCACAAAAGCAGTCTTAAGCAGCACAGGTATATTAGTACGTAGTATGGGTCAAAATGATCAATTTTTGGGTTTTTTTTGTCGAAAATCATTAAGATATTGAGTAAAGATCACATTCCACTAAGATATTTTGTACATTTCCAACAGTAAGCATAACCCAAATTTTTGGACAACTTTAAAGAAGAATAAAATGAATTATTTTATTCTTGATAGTTAATTTGTGATATTCGCTGTTTAATACCGCAAATTGATATTAAATTTTTAATAAACCCAGTCTTACATGATCCAGATGCCTCCATTCTTCAGCCCACTCTCTGTCGGTCAGTCTGTGGTCCACAGGGTCCTCACGGTAACCTCCGTTACTGCCTGAAGACGTCAGAATAACATGAGAGATGCACTAGTGTGTGTAAATGAGTGTTAAAGGCGTGCTGTGAGTGTTACCTGTGAGCCGCGGGCGCTCCTTCAGCTCCCTGAGCTCCAGGATCCGGTGCGGCTCTCTGTACAGGTGAGGTGTGCTGATGTCATCCAGTGCGTAGTGCTGCAAAGGGGGCGGAGTCGGGTGGATCTGGGCGGGGTGCTGCAGCGGGTGGGCGGGGCTGTGTCTGGGGGCGGGGCTAATGGTGCAGATTCGTTTGGCTGGAGGCTCCAGGGAGGCAGGAGGACGCTCATGAAATCCATTCTCCTTACTTCTGGATTTTATTAAACCCAAATAAAAATTAGAATTTGTTTTCCAGTTTTGGGTTTAATTTTTAGTTTTATTAGTTATTTTTAATGTTACTATTTAGGTGTCCGTTTTAGCCTTAGCTCAGTTTCAGATTAAAATAATTTCCTGTTGTTCATTTTGGCATTTTAACTTGATTCAGTTAGTTGCAAAGGCAAAAATTTGAATTTTTTTATCTAATATTTATATTTTATTTTATTGCAGTTTTATTTTAAGTAAAAATTTTAATTGTTGTAATTTACAACTTACTAATTTATTCTTGTCTTAATTTTTAGCAAATAGTCAAATAACTTTTGCTTCAATAATGTTATGGTATTCTTTTGAGTTATCTTGCAATTATACGGTGAAAACATGCCATATAAATAACCAATACCATAACTTTACAACAGAGCTTTAGTGTCTCAGGTGTGTGTGTGTGTTGTTACCTGTTAGGACTGTGGCGTTTGTTGCTCTCGCTGGGCTCCAGCAGTAGTTCGGTGGAGTCGGCGGGTGACGGGACGGTGGTGCTGAGCAGGAGGTGTTCGTGTTGGGACAGATACTGTGCTGGAGTCTGTTTGGCGGCTCGAGCGCAGTGCAAAAGCTCCCTCTGCAGTAAGGGCAGATTGGCCTGCAGGATAAACAAACATCAGCTGAATGCCTGCAGTTGATCCGTATATCTGCCTATATCTATCTGGCATTTTTCAAACATCAGTATCGGCTGATTTGAGGTGGGACTTTTATTTTGACGGTGCACATTCAGCAAAAACACATGTATATCATTTATAAATACGCATTAAAAGACGTTATACTTGTGATTTTAATTATGCATTTGCCCACTGCTATACTCATGTAATTTCCACTATTTGCTGTATATAAAGTGTTTGTTACCTTTGGCTTTATTCATATATATATATATATATATATATTAGCGCTGTCAAACGATTAATCATCATTAATCGCATCCAAAATAAAGGTTTCATATATCTATATATAAATACAAACATATGCATGTATATTTTAAATATATCAGACATAAGAAAATTAATATATAAATGCATTTACATGTAAATACTTTCAAAATATATTTTGTATGTGTGTGTGTTTTGATATATACATAATAAACAGTACAAACACACACACACTATATATATATATATATATATATATAATCAAATGTTTAATCCATTTTCAAAGGATATCAAATTTCTTAAATATTAATACAATTAAATAAAATTATATCGGCTTTTTATGTCAAGATATCGGTGGCTGTCAAAAAACTTTTATCGTTGACCACTAGTTAGTAATTCCCATTTCGGAGGCTTTTTCTTCAAGTCTGAGCAGCACATTTTTGTCATTTTTCCTGATAAGCGTGGAGATAAAGCTCAGAGGGATTGGTTCTTCGACAGACTCGGAGGAGCCTCGGCGTCTGTTCAGCGTCACTGCTCGCCATTTCAGCTCTTTTCACCGACTTCTCATCAAAATAGTCAATAAATCTTTCATATGAAAACACTTCAGCTTCAGGAGGATGGAAACGGAGAAGAGAAACAGTCGGCGAGATGAAACAAACCAGAGCCAGCGCTCCGTTTCTTACATGATGAGCATCTGAGTTTGATTACTAACATGAACATATGAAGAATATCAGACCATCTGGCAAACACGAGGGGAAAATACTCCCTCATGTAAACTAACCTACACATCTCTCTGAGAAGCATGCTAATGTTACTGATGGGGAGTGATTCATTGTCACTCAAATATGGTACCAAATCCAGCTTTTTATGTATTTATGTATAAATCCTGCTATAATTTAAATGATATACTGTAAATTGCTTTTAGTTAGTTGCATTGATCACATACTGATTATGATGTCAGCCACTATAAGTGTTTATTATTATTTATAGTTTGTCTGAATATTTTAAACTACCTTTTGTTTTTCAGTTTAGATTTAATGTTAAAGTTTTAGTCATTTTTTTTATTATATTTTATTTATTTATTTTTTCTTTATTATTATATTAAATATTAGTGTTCCAGCTTAATTTATTTTTATTTTAGTTTTCTTATTTTTTTGTATTTAGAATTTTAATTTTAAATGTAAGTTTATTAATGGTTAGTGTTTATTTTTGGATCTCATATTTGCATTTGAAATTCATTTCAACTTTAGCTCAATTTAGCAAACATGGTTTTAATAGGTTTCGTTTTAGTTCATCACAATAAGCCTGTTTTTCACCACAATCAAATGCATTTATGGTTTCAGTATATCAGTTTTTATATTAGCAGTACAACAAACATTTCTGTTC
This sequence comes from Enteromius paludinosus, assembly GCA_032361165.1. Taxonomy (NCBI): domain Eukaryota; kingdom Metazoa; phylum Chordata; class Actinopteri; order Cypriniformes; family Cyprinidae; genus Enteromius; species Enteromius paludinosus. Next base: position 20,207,194 of record JAUMHQ010000058.1, read on the forward strand.
ATGATTAATTCGGTCCTCCTCTCACATCTGCCGCCTGTCGTTCTCGTTCTCTTATTTTGCAGATATTCGCACAACTGTTGGCGCTCCATATGCTGCGCCGCCCGTAAAAAACGGCAAACGCTTTTATAGTCGTGTTTCACACTTCCGACCGCCTGGAATTCTCGGAAGTCTCAGTCTGCTCCGTAAATCAGCAAAGCAAACACCAGATACCTTCTACTTTCTCTGCTCAGCATGTCTGTCTCTGTCAAATCATCCAACTGTGCTGCAGTCTCTTACGTTTTCAAAACACTTTCAATAGGTGTGCTTGTTACACTGGAATAATACATATAAGTAATGAGTAATACTAATTAACTACATATACTATGGTTAGGTTTACTTCCATGTAATTAGGCACATTTATAGTGTATTTTTTTATTCTTTCTACATATTTATTGTTATTATTATAATAGTGTAACATGTAACAAGGACACCTTAAAATGAAGTGTTGCCTTATAATATTTTAACATTGTTTTTTTTTTTCTTTTTTAACGTGACTAAACATGATCTAGCACTTCTTTTTAGCTCAGTTCTAGCTTTTTTTAATTTCCAGTTAGTAATTAAGTGCAACAAGTTTAAGTTTAATATTTATTATCTCCATCTCATATTTATTTATATTTCACTTTAGTTCAGCTTTATTGAAACAAAATTGTCTGATTCAAGCATCTTCACATCAGTTTCATCATAAATATATTTTGAGGGATTTACTACAATCCCCAAATCAACATTCTTCATCTTTCAAAAAATATTTGTAATGGTTTTACTTTTTTTTTTTTTTTTATGACTTTTTTCTTTTTGTGTTCAATTTATATTTAGTTCAGTTTGGTTTAACTTTAAATATTTCCATTTTATCATTTTTTTTTTCCTATCTAATCCCAATGTTTTATTTTATTAACAATTAACATTTATTTTGCTTTATTTAGTTTCAATTCAACAAAAATGTCTATAATACTATAATAGCCCTGGTTAACAATTATACTATTATTTATTTTTTATTATTATTATTTTTAGGCACGTGGTTGCAAACAATTTATTTAGCAAAATGTAAAAAATAAATTTCAAATGTAGCTAAAATAAATTGATTGCAACCACTTTTAGTAAATTCAATGAATATTTTTTTTCCAGTGTAGTAACGAGGGTGAGGGAATACATAATTGGCTTTTTTTTAGCTGAACTATTATTGACTGGCCGTTTACCTTCAGAAAGGGAATGACGAACGGCCTCAAGGGGAAGTTTGTAGCTTCTTGCAGTCTGGAGTGAAACTCTTCGATGGTGACGGTGGAGTTCTGTTGGAGAAACACACAGCTAGTTAACTCTGGTTGACATCTGACCAGTCGGTTCGTGTGAAAGGTGTGTGTGTGTGTTAGACGCACCACCAGCGCCAGCACCAGGCTCCGGACGCTCTCTCCGATCTCAGGCGAGATGTCGTTGCCGAACTGCTGCAGTGTGGTGAGGAAGCGCTTGAGTTTGCTCAACTGACGAGCGCCGCAGGTGGCCGGGAGCTGCTGATTGGCCAGAGAGGAGGAGGAGGATGATGAAGGGCCATTGCTGTAGCGCTGAGGTGGGGAGGGAATGGCGTTGAGCATCGGCGGAGAGTGATTGATCCCATTGGTCACTGCAAACACATAATTAATCAAGATTTCAGTATTAATAAAGTTTTAATAGTAAAGTTTTCAGGGAGATGTCCTCCCCACACACAGTAGTAGGGTAAATGACTTTGTTTTGCATACAGATGCATGCTAAATAATGAAATGTAAATGCACTACTATTAGGTAGTCATGCACGCAGAACATTCAAATCCTGTCCACTTTATGGTATATGTCATATATGGGACACACTTGGGCCAATGCCATATACTGCATGGTACAGATAGCCTGTGTGCTTGAACGCAGCGGGTCTCACATGCTGTGGTGGAGAAGGCAGCCAGTCGAGGTCCACTGGGGTTGACGGAGGGTAGAGGGGGCATGACGGAGGCGGTTGGTCTGGAATGAGTCTTTCCATCCACTGGGGAACCGGGCATGGCAGGAACGTTCTTCTCTGTACTGTCTGAAAAACCAGAGATTGACAGATCACTTATTATCTTCCTAATCGTGAACGTTTCTGTTTGCTCTTGTAGACATTTCCATTAAAACCCAATAAAGAACATCTCTGATCTCATCCGTCCTGACATAAAATCACCATGCAATCAATTCTTAACCTTGCATCTGCATCCAAAACATTCCCAGAAGCAGCAGGGCGAATGGTGCAAACACAAACGGGCTCATTGTGCCTCATGCATTGATATGCAATTGATACGCAATTCATGTTAAAGACGCCTCGACAATCCAATTGAGCCCAAACCTCTTAAAGCGGCATAAATATCCGAGCTCGTCTAATCTTAACCCTCGCACCCCTACTGAAGCCATCGGTCCTTTCTGGTGCACACCAGATGTTTTCTGCCCCTGTTTAAGAGCCGTGGAGTCCCGACAGCTGAAGTGCAAATGAACCAGGTTTTGTCCTCGGGAAAGAAAGGGTGATCATTGAGCCCGCTTAAGAATGGAGAATCGGGCCATTTCACGCTCGCTAACTAGGCTTCACAAAAGCCGTCAAGGGCTAAACGCATGCTTTCTGCCTGTGAATGGACCACCAGGCCCAAAAGTCGTAGATCAGAGGCCCTATTGTTCTACAAGAGCCGTGAGAGAAGCCATCGGCCTCATTTGGAGTATATCAGACCGCTGAAAATGCTTTTACAAAGACGGCTAATAGACCCACACAGATCGACTTGTCAAAGGTCATGAAACGCTTCTAACCAGACGACTTTTCAGGGACGGACGGGGCTTCTCTCGCTGAAAAGCGTGTTTTGTTTAATGTTTATTCATGGGAAACTAATGCAGTGAATGTGTTTCTCCAAGGATAGATTTTAAATGGGTTCTATAACATAACAATGAAAAGTAATGGGATTGATATAGCGCTTTATTTCTGCGTTTCATTGCAGTCGTGATAAACAGACCAGTTCGTCACCCAGCGCAAACCTTGAGTGAATTGAAATGGCATTTTGCAAGTTATAGTTAATATGCTGTTTATATAATTCTATTTTATGTGTCTATATTTGTTTATGCTTTTGAGTTGTTTAACTACAACTTTAATCAACAATCAAATAATATTTAGAAAAAGATTAACTGTATGTGTGTGTGTGTGTGTACATTTCTCATTTTTATTCAGCTTAACTTGAAGTACTAATATGACTAAAATACAAAAATAAACCAAAAAGTAAATAAAATTTTTTATTTTTTTTAAAAAAGCAAAAACTAACAAAAATGATAAACACACTAAATCACTAAAACTACAATTAATGTGAAAATCAATATATAAAATTATGCATTTGTTATATAATTCATTTTAAAAAACGTATTTATTTTCCCATTATTAGATTTTTTTACTGTATAATTTATGATTGTTTTATTATTATTTTTACATTGATTGCATATTTCTGCAAGTTTGCTCCTCCACGTGTTTCAAATCCATGTTTGAAGAACAAATCAAATGAAAGATTTAGCAATTTAAGCTGATTTCATGTATTGCAATGCATCTCATGCTTGTGTTTTTATTGTGAGACTCCAACAAAACCATTGTCTTAGCCCTTAATCGAATGCAGCGCAGTCACAGGTGCGACACACTTTTGCGCACGCACTTGGACACGTAGACACAAATCTTGTGGTTTGAGAGCACACCTGAGCCCCGCTCCGGGTCCTTCAGGCTGCCCCTCTTAATGCCTGACTGAAAAATCATATGCCAGCTTTTTTCCCTTCCATGTACACCTGGTTCCTTCCTAGGAGGCCGGAAGTAGAAGGCGGGAAGGACTGGGAGAAATAGGAAGCCCAGCCATTTGGGTTTGTGCCACACCATAGGATGCACACAAAGCCTCCCGAAAGCACCGTCTGTTAGCAGAGATTAGCATCACCCCTGCGGAGAACTACAGCTCAACCAGCACCAGACACCCAAGATACTGTTCTAGTCAAGACCCATTTTTGTAATGTGGATTAAACATTTTATAAAAAAGTCATATCTCTGAAATCAGACTGGAGTCATAAATTAATGAATTAAACTTTTTTTCTATATATATATATATATATATATATATATAGATATACACATAATAACAGTACACACACATATATTATGTACACAAAAACAGTTAATCATTGTTCAGCATAAACTTACTTCAGTTATTTGCCTAGGAAAACATGATATATATGATCTCTGATGAATTCCATTAATAAAAATAATTTCAGATGAACATTAATAACCCCATTATGCACATATGCCCATAGAATATCTATAATATGTATGCATAATGGAATAAATAAAGGCTTAACTAACTATAAATACTTCCAGCTCCTAAATGTGTCCTTTTTCATGGTTTCAGGGACACAAGGCAGGTGGGGAGTCTATGGTTATCAGTCACTGAACTGTTTGAGATCTACGAGGCAGAAGCATCCTTGCACCTGAGACGGTCACACACACACACACACACACACACACACACACTCCGAGCACACAGGGCTATTAGCACAGCTCCAGAATCAATATTGATCTGCTCACAGCAAACACACCGCTTCCTCTGACTGCCACCTGTTACACACCGCCTCCAATAAAGAGGAAACATTCATTACTGCTCTTATTACACGTCACTGTCAATATTAGCTGCTCTTCTGACACGCCTCGAAGGTGGCGTATTACATATAACATTTAATCATTACTTCACCACAGATTAATATCGAGTGTGTTTATTTGATTATGCATAAATATTATGTATAAATGTTGACTGTTTGATGTTCATGCATATTAAGAAATAAATGAAATTAATACATGCATCACATAGATCATCATGCAAAAGCACTAACTCTAAACATTTAATACAAAACAAATTGTTATAAGGATGCTAAACTGAGTAATTCTTTCATTTTAACTTTTTAATAAGTTTGTATAAATGAGCTCTGTTTCACTTAAACTCCAATCCAGGCATTTTTTAAATAATTTATTTTCTTAAAATGGCGAGTTTATATCTTAGAACTGACTTTTTTTCCATGCAGCTGTGACTTTATCTCTCTATTCTGACCTTTTTCCCTCTAAATAGGTTCATTTCTGAACCCATCATGAATAATCAAGTAATGCAACTCAACTTTTAGTCAGAAATGATGAGAGATAGCATTCCTGACAAGACAACTGATATGCATCATATATCCACATATCCTCGATTTCTCCTAAAACAGGAACACATAAACTGTGGTGCTATGGTTGTGAATACACGTGCTGAATCTGAGAATATAACCAAACCCTGTCTGAAAGAGCTTTACTCCCCCAAAACGTTAAACATTGAGGCACAAAGAAGCTTTAAGAAAGAGATATAAAAGCCCGGCCTGTCTTTGTTTAAAATGATATATGAATTTCCATTAAAAGCGCTTCAATGTGTTTAGAAATCATTTAAAGAGCCGCTCCGCCTCCAGCCACACATCAGCAAAACAAACCCACACAGAGCCACGGACACAAAAGGGTTAAGCTATCAGATCATCATTATGTGTGTGTGTGTGTGTGTGTGAGAGAGAGAGAAAGAAAGAAGGAGAAAGAGCTGGGACGGATGTTTCTGTTTCCCTCCCCCCTCCGTCTCCTTCTGTTCCTCCACCATATGGAGCTGCTGGGGGTGTGGAGGACAGCTGGAGTCTCCAACAGTCACCTGTGTCCAGATCCCAGCAGAACACAGAGAACAGAGATGCTGGACGCTTTCTGCTGCTCAGATGTTTCTCCTCAGGAAAACAAAACACCCTCATCTCAAGGCTACTTGTCTACAGCGGCTTACCGAATAAAAATATTAAAAAGACTACTGCTAATTCTTTTTTCTCGCAATTGCAAACTCATGACCTGTTTAGAAATGTTGGTTTATGTCTCACAATTCAGATGCTTTTTCATAGATTTACATGTTAATATCTCAGAATTCAGATGTTTTGTCAGAATTGCAACTTTGTCAAAAATGTGATCTTTTTTATTAAAATTACCCATAAATTTATATCTTCCAGTATTCAACAATTGAGACCTTTATGCTCAGGATTGCACATACACATCTCATAGAATAAAAGAAAATACTATATTTGATTATACTTACTTTTTTTCCCAGAATTGCAAGTTTATAACTTACAATTTGGATTGTTTTTTGTATTTTATTGAAAAGATTAATAGAAAAAAGTCCAAATTGTGAGATACAAAGTCTAAATTCTGTCACAAACAGCAAAAAAATGCATGTTTAAAAAGATCTTGATAACTATGCTCGGATTTGCCAAGATACCTGCACTTAAACCTCAAATGACCCGAGCTGCTCTCCGCAATCATTTCACAGCTCTTTATTCCAACTGTTGTCTTAAATTTTAAGATGAAGAAACACAACCAATACATCTCCATGAAGTCTCCTGGGCTCTGAAAGAGCAATAAAAAGTTCCAGTGGGGAAGGAAAGAGGAAAATAGGAGTTTGACAGGAGGAGAGGGAGGCGGGAGCGAGAGTTAAAGAAAAGAAGGCAAAACAAAAGCTGCACCTGGTGCCGGTCTCACACACACACACACACACACATCTGCTGCTCTCTCGCAGTGCATGCGTTGGCCTCAGCAACAGGGCGAGCCTCACATGCAGACGTCTGAGTGAATGACACACGTTCAGTCCTCTCATCTCTTCAATTAAAATCATCTCATCTGACCCTGAGCTCAGTCTGAACCTCCACCCAGGATCACTCAGACCTCTCAGGAGCTTTCACTGGAAGGGATTTACTGGAGCTTTCAGATCTTTTTTGAAGGTCACACTGTTTTGTCAAGTTTTTAAAAAAAAAGTGAATAATGGACGAAAATACTATTTTCAGTCCAATGTGTTACTCTCCAGTTCTTTCACTGAATATTAACAGAACGTCAAAGTGATTAATTCAACCTGGTCTCATAAAAATATGTCCCTCTGTACACTTTTTGTTTCAAAGAGAAATTTCCACTGAGGGGCGCTAAAACACAGGTTCAATGTGTGAACCCTGGCACATCGGTGTTATTTTGGTCTAGGTATGTTTTACTGTGATGTATTGCCCTGCACCAAATCCAACCCTAGAATTCCCGATAGCGTTAAAAAATGAAAACTGATATCAAAACATATTTCTTGATGCAGATGTGTCATTTCGACTTCCTTTTACACAGATCTGAACAGTTTCGTTGAAGCGTAGTTACAGTACTAATTGAAACTCTGTAAATTTGTGTGAAAAGAAGGTGTCAAGAGTTTTACTGCCTCTAGTGTTCATTTCTTTTGGGAACTGCAAAGGTACGTTTATGCCATGAGACCAATGAGGATTAATTAGCATTTGAAGATGTTTCGATTATAAAGGAACATTTGAGATTGCTTTTTAAACTTAGCATAAAAAAATAATATGGCATTGAACACGGTTATAGAAAAGGGTTTACTATTTTTCTTAAATAGTTAAAATGACAGAACCATAACAAAAAAGTACCATGGTACTTAGAACACTTTGAATAAGATACCATTGGTATTCTTCAAATAACAGTGACATATTTAAACAATCATTGCACCAAAATTAATAGTGCATAAAATATTTTTTTCATTTTTTTGAAAAATTCACATACTTAGATTCACATCTGCATGATTAAGTGAAGGAATCAGTTATTGACATCATGATATTGCTCATCACTGAATTGAATACTGAATTGCTGCCCTGCTGACCTCTGTGGGGTTAACTGATTGGCCTGTTAATCAATCAATCACTCAGCGGCTGCTCTGATTGGCTCCTTCCGCTTGACTTTAGGAACACAGAGATCAAGCTGTGGGCCTCGATAAGAGCCTGTTGAAATGTTAATGTCAGTGTGTTTCTCTGGCACACACACATCTGGTCTGACAGAAGCAGGGTCTCCAGGCCTGTTTCTAGCCAAAACTCTCCCGGACCAGCTGGATCACCTCTCATGCCTGAGGAGAGAAAAATACTCCAGTCCAGACCTACAGTACGCTGTCAGCTGCCCGGACCAAATCTTCACTACATATCTGACACTTATGGACACTAATATGTGAGTAACACATGGTAAAACATAGTAAATTAAACCACGGTGTAGTATATCAAAGTGCTACCTGCTAAAACTTGTCAGGGTTGGTAAGAAAAAGTTAATAAAATAAATAAATAAATAAATAAATAAATAAATAAAAACGACAAAAGCACAGCAACATTTCTAAAACTTAAACTAAAAGTCAAATATGATAGAAATATGAATAAAAATGACAAAAGCACAACCAGAAAAACCTGACATAAAATTAAATGTAATACTTCCAATAAAATGGTAATATAAATAAAACTGGAACTAAAAAAATTGAGTTAAATATAAAAATAAAAAAAATAATAAAAATGAAAAAGCTTAGCAAAATGACTAAAACTAGAATTCAAATAAAAATAAATGCTAGCTCGAAATATTAATAAATATACAAATAACTTCTTTAAGAAAGGTTTGATACAAAATCCCAGTAGAAAGTATCAAACGTTTTGATACAATCATACACAACAATCATTGTCAAGCTTCGTTAGATCTTCTCTAATCATGGGGCCCTTAAAGACTAAACGACTCTAGCTAGACTCCTCCAGAGCCCCTGAGGGCCTCCACAAAGAGCTGTTCGGGGTCATGGAGCACAAGCCCAGCGCTGCATCTTCACTAGAGCTATAGAGTGACTGGACGTCCAGCAGACCTTCAGACCACACAGCAGCTGAAGAGCGACAATGAACACACACACACACAGACCTCCGTCAGACGCAACAGCCAAACGCTTGTTTTAAAGCTAATCGGCCGGATTAATGACAAGACGACAGTTAGCGTTGCTTTAGTAGAGCTAATGTGGAACTTCCTGCTTCAAGCGTGACTCAACAGCTGCTCTACAGATGTGTGTGTGTGTGTGTGAGAAACATATTCATATGCAACGGTACTTATTGTTATGTTTTTGCAGATGTGCTATAAACACTATTTAGTACTTTTAATCAATAAGGATGCATTCAGTCGATCAGAAGTGACACCAAAGACATGATAAATGCTACCAAAGTTTTCTTATATAAATAAATTTGTCTCTTTTGAACTTTCTACTCATTAATTTTTTTTTTTTTATAAAAAATGACCATGGTTTCCACACACATACACACACACACACAAAAAAGAAAAACACCAAAGACTGGAGTAAAATGCAGCATTGCATGCCAGGAATAAATTCCATTTTAAAATAAATTACGATAGAAAAAAAGTTATTCTGTATTTAAATAATATTTAGATTTTTTTAATGTATTTCCAATCAAGTAAATGCAACGTTGGTGAGCAGAAGAGACATTTAAAGCTTTTAAAAACACTGCGTAATCTTACCCTCCCCAAACCTTTGAAAAAGATTTTTTTTTTTTTTTTTTTTTAATGTACACTTTTGATCATTATATTGATCAAAAGTGAAAGTAAATACGTTTAAAATGCTTTTTGTTCAGGACTCAAATAATCCTTCAATCCTGACGCTGAAGACTGGAGTGATAATGCTGAAAATGAATAAATTATTTTTTCAATTATATTCACATGTCAAACAATTATTTTGAATTGCAATACTATATCACCATTTTTTTTTATTTTTGATCAACTAAATGCAGCCTTGCTGAGCAGTAGAGATTTTTTCTACAACTTTTTCACAGCAGTGTATTATATATTGTATATAAAAATACTGTGAAACCATCACTAAAGAAAGAGAAAAATGAAAAAACTGTGCTTAAATGTGTTTTATCCTTAAATACAGAGGACTAGAAGACACTAGACAGTATGTCTACAGAGAGAAGAAATACACACACACACACACACACACACACGCAGGCTGTGCTGTCAGTGTGACGGTGTGCAGTCCTTCTCTGCTGTGTGTCTGTAGATTGTGCTAATGTGACATACAGCAGACCCGCAGAAACACACGGACGTCAGTAATAAGACCTTCTCTTCATATCTCCAATCTTTCTCCTGGACTGCAGCGTGATTGAACTAAAACTGGGCTCAGACTTGCCAATGAAAAGCCAGAACCTCAGACACGATCGCACATTCCTTTCAGGGCTTTAAATATTACTGTATGACGACAAGCTCCATCACATACATTTCAAGCAACAACACATCTTATCGTTAACCTCCTCGCTCCTGTTTCATCCATAAAGCGAATGCCGTTCAAGGAGAGGGTGGTTTAATGAAGCACAGCTTGACGCAGTAGTCAAACTCCATCTCTCTCCTCCAGCTGGCATCTCATCACAGTTCATCACTCCTCCAGCTCCTGCCACATGGAAACGCTTCAACCAGTGAGCTCACGTCATTCGGCAGCAAGGACTTTTTCAAAAACATATATTTTAATAGAGATTACACTCTCGATGAACAGTTTCCAGCTGATGAAACATTTTAGAGCGCAGCAGAGAAACTTTCCGTGATGCTATTCATTTCCATGACTGACCTTCTTCAGATTCCCAAATCATTATTTTAAAATTCCCTGATTATTTCAGATTTTCCAGGACCTTAAAGGCATGAATCACTTCTATTTTATAACTGCAAACAACATAACAAATGTATAAACGTGTATGTGTGTGCATATAAGTGCTTTATTATGTATAAATACACACACATACATGTTGAAAATATTAGCATGTATTTATATGTCTATATTGTATTAATATATAAAAATAGCATATTTTTCTGAAATACATACCGCATGTGTGTGTGTGTATCTATAAGTACATAATAACACCTATATACACACATATATTATGTAAACAAAATGGGATGCCATTAATCCCAATTAATCGTTCGACAGCACTAATATATATATACAGATGTATATTCAGATGCATTATATATCTACATAAATGCACTAACCAGATGGGTTATGACAACAATAAGCCAGGTATAAAATGCACTCAGTAATGTACTCAATTTGGTAAGATAAAAAAAAAGTCCTTACTGAGAAGAAAGTACTGTAGAAGCATCACTGTAAAGTGTATATGATATAATCAACAGCAATTAAACTCATGTATCAAGGTATTTACAAAGATACTTCCAAGAATACCATGGTACTTCCTTTGAAAAACCACGTTCTCCAAAGACACACGTAAATGTACCATGGTAATACTATGGTGAACGTTTAGCACGGTACAGTCACAAAGCCTCATATCTCCTCATATCAGCTTTGGATGCAAACATGAAACAAGTGAAGCCATGAAAAAAGCACAGATGAAGCTCACCTCCTCTCTATGATAGTCCGCTCTGCTCGTGTCTTATTCCAAACAATGTAAATCACTCTGCTCGCTCTTCATATGTGAGGCATGTGTCTCAAACTCTCTCATAGTCCGAGTCCTTCCCACCGCCAGCGAGGCACAGATGGACTCCAGATGGGTGATGGGATTTAGAGCGCCTTCCACGCCTCCCTCTCTCTCTCTGCTGATGTCATCACACAGGCCACGCCCATAGCAAGGCTCCTAGCCAATCAGCCGCTGCTCTATTCAATACATTAAACTAGAGGAGACTCATTATCATAACTAACTGCTCTGGCACTCAAAGGCTAAACAAAGTAGATGCCAACTGAAGGGAGGGGAAGTTACCCATAAGACCCCATGCTGTGTGTGCCGTTACTTTAGGCTGAACTATTCAACTTCTTCTTGTTCGCGTCCAAAAATTGTACAATTGTATTGCTCTTATGAGTGCTGATAACTGATGTCTCAAGTAACTTTGTTCCAGATGTTTCTTGTGAAATTGCTTAGAAGAAATTAAACACATGCAGAAAGTCAGTGTACGCTAAGAGATTAAAATTACTAACAAATCTGTCTATGTTATACATTGTACTGTATATTTTTATTTGTACTCATAAAGGTTTTTTGATATTATTTAGGTATTATTAAAGTTTTTATTAACACATTTTTATTTCTATATTTTCTGCTTTATTTTAAGTTGTTTATTTTATTTCAAGAAACAAAAATATTTTTTTTTGTTTCATTCTTATTTTAATATCACATATATATATATATTATAAATTATATATATATATATATATATATATAAACACACACACACATTTTTTAAATATTAACATGTATATATTTATATTCTTAGATTTTATATGATATACATTTAAAATATAAACATAACATATTTTTCTAAAATATAAATATATATAATATATATATATATATATATATAGGTGTGTGTGTGTGTGTGTGTGTGTATGTGTATATATGTATGTATGTTTGGATAGAAATTCTGCTTTTCCAACGAAAAGGAGAGAAAAAATTAGGAAAAAATCTTAATTTATCCAGATTATTCCAAACATTATTAATAAACACTTCATCCACACGTCAGATCAATTTCCTTTCACCTGGGGCGAGGGAGAAGAAGCTGAACAAAATCTGACATGTAATAAGAAACATTATCTACAATATGGTGTCATGTGGCACATGTACTCTATCTCTCTCTCTCCATCTACATCTAGACAAATAAACAGAGCCCTGACTAGCGGCCAATCTCTCGTCCCGTCCAAAAAGAAAGTCAAAAACGCATGACCTCACGCTCAGAGATTTCTCAAGCCTTTGGCATCACAGAGAGAACGAAACCCGATACGAGCAGAAAAAACAAGAATTCATCATGTATAGTGAAAGAACAATTTATAATCCAGACTAAATGAATCGCTCAATACTGACGAGATTTGTTCTGTTATCAAAGCTCATCATTCAGCTTACTGTCAGATCCTAAATCACATAATTTTGAAGTAAATATAGGCTATATTGTATATATTGTGTAATAGAATAATAATAAATAAATAAATGTTCATATTCATATTATAAAATCTAAAAACAAGAGCTGCATGACAAACACTAAATCTAGCCCGTCTTCTGAAAAATTGCATGAATGGTGGGAATAAAAATCAAGAATGATGTAAAACCTGTTGACTGTGTGCTAACTATCGCTATTCAGGTTAATGAGCGTTAACACCAGCTCCCTTCATTTGCATCTAAATACACTTCTATAAAGCTCGGCTTAAACAAAAAAACACTTTCTGCTCCGAAATGCATCTGAAAGGATTGTGTGGCCATTACACCACATATGGAGACCCCACAAAAAGTCTGTTTCGGATGAAAAACCCTGGGAATGACTCAAGACTAGCTCTAAAGTGCGCTGCCTATCTAGAAAGTAACAACACAACAGGGTATGCAGATTTGTAAAATGCCTTATTTTAGCCAAATTCCAAAGCAGTGCATTATACTTTAAGGAAAAGCCAATCCCAGAAGGCACTGTGACAAATGGAGTAAAAAAAAAAACATCCAAGGTGGCAGACTAAGCAAGGGAAACACTTATTATAAATGCATTACCAGCTAACAGAGAATGTTATCAGACTGTCTGGCAATGTTCTCTCAATGTTATGATCAGACATTCTTCCAGTGACATCACTACAGCAGTCAACATTTGCAGTGGATCAAAAAAGTAGAAGACAAGAACGCAGTTTGGTTTTGAGGACAACTTTAATGAAAGGCTTTGATCCACTACAAATGTTGACTACTGTATTAATGTTACTGGAGGAATGTTTGATCATTCGGAGTGATACAACGCTCATTAACGTTAGCAAAGAAACATTGTTTATGGAATCATTTATCTAATGCTTTTTTAAATGTTACTATTTGTCTCAGAGAACGTTTAAAAGTAGCATTTGCATAATGTTCAAATGGAATGCTCATGTAACATTTTTGAAACATTTAAACACTGGAGATTTTGTAACTTTTTGAAAAACTAATGTTTAACGGGAAACATTTGTTTGCTCAAAACAAACCGTACTCAATACAAATACGCTATTATACCTAATATTTCTGTGCACTGTCAATTTATGTGCTTATTAAGAGTAATAACATAATGTCAACTTTTTGGCACCAAAAGAGCATGTTTCATCATTTTATTTTGGGTGAAATTGTTCTTTAAACACATGATAAAGAGCACAGGAGCCTGTTTCTATCTAAATCGTTACAATCCTTCCCTTCCATCTGCAAGACGTTTCCTCCATCTGTGGATGTAACGCAGCAGGGCGACAGATGTGAGCACACTCGTCCTGAACTCACACACACACACACACACACACACACTGAGCGGACTGCTGTTCCAAATCCACATCCAATCTCCTCCACAGCAAAATCTCTTTCCAAGCACTTCTCTGCGTCCGTCAGTCTCTCTCTCTCTCTCTGTGTTTGTAGTGGCATTCCTGCTCGGCTCTCGGCTCCAGTGTGTCTGGCCGCGCTGCACGCCTGGGAGCCATTAGTTTAAGTAAAGCCTGACACACACACACACTCGACTCCTCTTACAACATATACAGACCGAGTGTGTTTGTATGTAAGTGAGGAGACATGTGTGAAAAAGGTGTGTGTGTGTGTTTACTTAGCTATAGATTGGGGACCAAATTGTCCCCAAAAGTGAGTTGTATCTCACTAAACCTCCCTTTGGGGTCATTCAAAGAAAGCTTGAATGGTAAAAAAATCATTGTAGATGTGTGTGTGCGTGTTAATGTGGTTTATGAGAACACAAATGTGTATAATGACATGGGTATGACATAGGTATTACAATACGTAGGGGATTTATGAGGATATTTTCAGTGTCCCTGTAATTCAAAAGGCTTATAAAACATACTAAATGGTGTTTATCTGAGAATGTAAAAGTGTGTTGTGTTTCCTGTAAGGGGTAGGTTTAGGTGTAGGGTCAGTGTAGGACAATACCA
>JAUMHQ010000058.1:20222184-20233041 GCA_032361165.1 Enteromius paludinosus
TAGGACAATACCACATACAGTCTGTACAGTAGAAACACCATTACACCTATGGAGAGACCCCAGAAATCACAAAAACCCACTTGTGTGTGTGCATGCATGTATGTGTGGGTGTGATATTTTAAATTGAAATATATGTTTAAGACTATGTACTGTTTTAATACTTAAACAAATAGTACCGCTATTATTATTTACTTTTTTATGGTAGGTGGTACGCATGCATGTGTGCAATATTCAGTTAGTCTGCTAGCCTTTCCCTCAGGCTCACAGCTTCTGCAGTCTGAAAAGCGTCACACTACAAGCAAGTGCAGCTAAGTTAGTAGTTAGTTACTCCCCGACACTTCAGCGTCTGTCCGAGCACGTGCATCAGTGCAATTTACGAGAGGTGGGTCACACACTCTCTTGGCCACATCACCCTAAAGTTTCCACTTTGAGAGCCAAGAAGAGTCCAGACACACACACACACACACACACAGTTTACTGTTAGACACGAGGACCATCAAATGACCAGTAAACACAGCAATCCTGATCCTGATCAGTGCATTTTCACCTCATAACACATCAGTCTTTTATTATTTCAGGTATCAACTACATTAGCATCCTTGTGAAAGTTTCTCCGAGAATCGTTTTTCAAAGTGACAAGAAAATGACGGGGAGGAATTTACGGCCTCGTTTTACACGAGAAGAACTGATGTGAAGTGCATGTGTGTGTGGACGGACAGAGAAACACACACCGCTCCATACCGGAGAGGTCAGATCCCAAACCAGGTCTGGTGTAAACAACCTCCAGACTATATTTAAGGCTTCTGATATAATCAACACAAATAAATGGCATACGGCAGCCATGGCAGTGCACGCAAACACAAAATATCACAGCAAAACATTTCACAAAAGGATGTTAGTGACTACTGAGGCAGTTTTATGTTCAATTCCTTGAGCTGAATTTGAAACCTTCATTGGTTAATTGGTTGATATTTAGTTTTCTAGTGCGGTGACTCATTTCTAAGTGTGAATAACACCTCTAAACAGTTGCATAATGAACGGAGGATGTAGGCAGTGACCTCCAGTCTGATTTGGAGGTGTACACATACATATATATCACATCCAAGTTGTGCTATTAGAATAAAACGCATCCGAAATGTCCTGATCCGAGTGGGTTGAAAGCATGGATGAGATAACGAGGACATTTTCTTGACAAAGACACAAAGAGCTCTGTGTCGAACGAAATCTAAGACACACGATAAGAGACATGCGTGCTGCGTGCTGCATGAAAAATAATGAATCCAAATAATATATGAAACTGTACAGTGCACCATTTAAAGCAACGCTATTAAACTGCTCATGCAATATGTACGTGCATGTAATGCAATATAATTAGCAAACAGTATAGCATATGATATGAGCAGCAGAAAAACAGGGGAAAAGCTTGTGTTAGTGGTGGTTTGGAACTGGTCTATATCTCTTCTTCTACACCACACCTGTGTTTATTCTGAATTCTCAGTCCATTTTTAGCCTCAAGGCAAGAGAGCAGCTGTGTTATTGGCACAAACACACACACTTAGAGTCGCACACCTGTGTTTGCAGGTGGTTCAGCTGGAGTATGTATAGAGAACACCTGGAGAGAGAGAGAGAGATAGAGAGAGACTGAGAGCGAGCACCCATGGGGCTTTTTATGCTGTAAACCAAGGACTTAATTATAGTTGTGCTGATAAGAAGAGAAAGGGGATCTTACGTGTGTGTGTGTGTGTGTGTGTGTGTGTAAGCATGCCTTTCCTGAGGTTGGATTGCAGGATATGTTCTGGCTTGTCAAGCCCAACGTTTCCCACAATCCCTTTGGCGCGTCTATCAGTGCTGGAATGCCTGACTCCTTTTGGTGAATCGGTTCTTTCAAACTGATCATTTCTGTGAACCAGTTCAAAATACGATTCGAATACGACTTTATCACACAAAACCCGGGCTTGTATTCCCAAAACAGTTTATATTACCACTAAGAGTTCTCCTAAACAGCAGGAAAAGTTTTTAGCAAAGAGTTTTCTCTTAAAACCTATCCACAAACCTGCTGAGACCAACTTTACTAGCTTTAAAATAGAGTCTTAAAGGAATAGTTCACCCAAAAATTAAAATTCTGTCATTATTTACTCACCCTCGAGTATTTCCAAATCTGTGGGAGTTTCTTTGTTCTTACAAAAAGCCTGTAATCAGGCTGTTTTGGGTCACCATTGACTTCCATAGTATTTTCTTTACTACTATTAAAGTCAATGGTGACCAACACAGCCTGCTTACAAACTTTTTCTTTCATGCAGGTTTGGAACGACTCGAGGCAAACTATTCCTTTAAGCTCAGAGTAAAGGGGGCGGGGTTGAGCTTGTCGCTAGGGATGATGTCAGCATGCTTATTAACTATGCACACAGTGATTGGCTGATAGGGGTCTGTGTCAGAGATTGTTCATAGAAATATTGTAGGGTGGAAAATTACATTGCCGCATTTAAATAAAGGTTTAAAAATAAAAATGTAAATTTCCGTAATCAAATGAAGATTTAAAACGCAGGCTAAGCGTCATTAATTAAACAAGTACATATTCAGCTAATTGTCAGCCTCTTACATGTGTGCTTCTCATAATTAGTAAATATGCATATAAACAGCCTTTTAATTGATAATAATCATGGCTGATAGCAAGACAAGAAAACCAAACGTGATGCAAGAACAGCTGTTACTTCTTAGCCAACTGGATAATGATAAATGAAAATCTGAGTTGGGATAACCTTTATAAAAGCTCATTATTGTCAAATGTTTAGGCTCCGAGGCAGATCGCCAGCAATAGCTATTTTAGAATAGTTTGTGACTTTGGACTCCTCTTGACTTCTCCTAACGCTGCACAGATTCAGGAGCTAGTTTTAGTGCTGAAGCGCTTGTAAAATACACTCTTAGAGCAAAAGTCGTAAATTTAGGACTGACACGGCCATTATTTTAAAGATTTTGGTGATTTATGAGCTTTTAGCATTAAGATATTTTGTAAACACATGCTTTGATGATTTAACATAATTATTCTGCCTTTCTGTTAAGCTGTTACCATAATACCATACTAGCATACTATTTTATTTTATCAGATAACTTACTGTATGAGGTTTTATTTAAGTCAGGATGCTGCCTTCTTAGGAAAATGGCACCAGGCTTTTTATTATATATTTTTAATTCATTTTTTTATTATTTTAGATTTTTATTTTAGTTAAAGTATTAATGATATTGTGTGTTTTTGTGATTATTTTTTATCTATTTCTCTTTATTTTTATTTCATTTTTTGTATTATTTTATTATAGCAATTTAAACTAAAAGGAAGAGAAATGACATCTCAGCAACTAGCTGAAATATTTTTTTTTTTAGAATTTAAAATAATTAAACATTTGATTATTTTTATTATTAATTTATTTAATTTTAATTTCATTTATTTTAACACTTATTTTAAATTATATTATTTTCTTTCAAACAATAAAAGTTTTTTTTTTAATTTTAGTGTTAGTTCATGATATTTACATACAAAATCACACCGTATCAATTCAAATTAAATTTTTTATCAAATAAAAAAAAAATTAATTGTTTGTGAACGAGTTGAATGAAAAGAACCGACTCACAAGACACAAATCAGACATCCCTCACATCAGACATAAACGCTGTGTTCACATGCTGGTAATCACACTCATATTTAGAGTATATCATGGGAAAGATATCATTACAGCCCTCTGGGCTCCCAAAAGCAGACAAAAATAAAGCGTCTCATTCACTGCCCCGCTCATCCAGAAGCACTACTGCCAATTCTACAGGAGAAATATAATGGATCATTGAAATGTGACACAGACATCCTGTTTAATGCGGCAGCATGGCCTGAAGCATGAGAAACAGTTGGGAATACACACACACACACACACACACACATCAGGTCTCAATGTCAACGCTCTGGTGAGTTCTCACAGACTGGACTGAAGGCAATTTTTATCCTCTTTTTTTTTTATAGTCCATCGGCGACTGATGGCCACAAAACAGCTGGATTTCCCATCAGCCCGAGAGAGAAATAAAGGAGACAGGAAAAGAAAACAAGTATAGTGTAATGTAACCGCTGGATTTATTTTCATTTTATTTTATTTTTGAATTGCACATGGGAATCTCACACTTTATATTATCATATTTTCAAAATATATTGTGAAATATTTATATTTCACATTAAAATCTGCCAAAAATAGTTTAACTGAGATACTATTATTGTTTTTTTTTCTTCATTATTTTAAATCTGTTTTTATATTTTTCAAAGTTTTAGTTATTTGGTTGTGTTTTGTAATTTTTTAGTATTTTTTTTATAGTTTTTATTCAGGTTTATTAAAGTTTTAGTTATTTTAAACTACATTAAAATTAAAATGTATTTTATTTTATTGTAATGTAGCAATCAAAATGTTCCTAAGGATTTAATTTTAATTTCAGTTTTAGTAAAAAAATGCGACAAAATAAATAGATAAAAAAGTAATCCTAATAATAAATTTGTAAGTATGTATCACGGTACTATTTGTTTTATTCAATTAAAGTATGTTTATTTAAATTTTTAAAATAACACCTGGATATTAGACTCCGACATACGGCTTCTTGATCCTGATTCTGAGACTATACAGAAAGTTGAAGAAAACCTTCCTGAACTCCACAGAAACAAGGGTGGAGGAGGTGGAGGGCTCGTTCTCAAGCCGTGTGGATGGTGGGGGTCCTAAAAAGCTTTAATGGCATGATAAGCCCCTTTCACAAGCTCTTAAACGCTCCTCCCTCCGATAGACTCCTCAATGACTGCTGTCTTTGTCCCTCTTTAAACTCCCACTGCTGCAGAAAGTTCAGAGCCGTCCCGAAACCCCTCCAAACCCTCCAAACTCCTACTGCTTTGTTTTCACAACAGCCAGATCAGCTGATAAGCATCAGCCCTGCCAACCATCGCAGATCAATTCAAAAGACAACAAAAGCCATCGCTGCTCCAGGAATCTTCAGACAAAAATCATCTTCTGTCATCATCTGCTCACCATTGTTTTGTGATTTTTTTCCATGCAACACACTGCTTGCTGTTTCTGTGTAATTAGTGTCTTTGTGAAAGTTATTAGCAATTTCTGAGTGAAAACTGTTTCAAATTAAACCCCGTGCCATTTTTTTGTCAGTCTAATTGGTGATGGAGAGATGTCAAGCTCCAAAAACAACAACAAGTCAATATTTCAACTGTGAATTTACTAGCAAGTAATTAGCAGTAATCAACACATCAGGTTAATATGATGAAAATCTGGTTCAAAGACCCGACTCCAGGAGCTTTGGTTTCATAATAATCCATATCTCCAGAAAAAACATTCTGGACAACAGGTAAACTAACTTTCCCAGCCTCGCTGTGTTCATAATCACCCTTTAACAAACAATGCAAGCTCAGACTTCCAGTCTAAATGTTTTTAAATACAGAGTTGTCCGAAATCATGCAACAGTGCTGTTGTTTGTTTCAGCTTTTCTTTTCTTTTCAAGTCTTCAAAATTCAGTAAAGGTTTGTTCATTTGTGAAGAGTCTTCAGTTTAGATGAACATAATGTGTGAGAACCAACTAAAAATCAAGATAAAATAAATTATACAAATAAACTAAAATACCAAAGCTGGGATGCTGGTTTAAACTGTTTTTTTTTTGCTGGTTTATGCTGGTCATGTGCTGGCAAAGGACAGCAGAAATTATCAAAGGACCAGCTTATACCAGCATAAAAAAGCAAAAGGACCATCTTAAACCAGCATAAACCACCTTAAACCAGCATAAACCAACAAAGGACCAGTTTAGGATCATCTTTAACCAGAAAAAAAACATCTTAAACCAGCAAAAAGGGCCATCTTAAACCAGCATAAACCAGCAAAGGACCAGCATAAACAAGTAAAGGACCATCTTTAAAAACATAAACCAGCATAAACCAGCAAAAGGACCAGCTTAAACCAGCAAAGAACCATCTTAAACCAGCATAAACCACCTTAAACCGGCATAAACCAACAGAGGACCAGTTTAGGATCATCTTAAACCAGAAAAAAAACATGTTAAACCAACAAAAGGGCCATCTTAAACCAGCATAAACCACCTTAAACCAGCATAAACCAACAAAGGACCAGTTTAGGATCATCTTTAACCAGTAAAAAAACATCTTAAACCAGCAAAAAGGGCCATCTTAAACCAGCATAAACCAGCAAAGGACCAGCATAAACAAGTAAAGGACCATCTTTAAAAACATAAACCAGCATAAACCAGCAAAAGGACCAGCTTAAACCAGCAAAGAACCATCTTAAACCAGCATAAACCACCTTAAACCGGCATAAACCAACAGAGGACCAGTTTAGGATCATCTTAAACCAGAAAAAAAACATGTTAAACCAACAAAAGGGCCATCTTAAACCAGCATAAACCAGTTTAAACCAGCATAAACCAGCAAAGGACCAGCATTAACAAGTAAACGACCATCTTTTAAAAAGATAAACCAGCTTAAACCAGCATGAACCAGCAAAAGGACCATCTTAAACCAGCATAAACCAACAAATGACCAGTCTAAACCAACAAAGGATCATCTTAAACCAGCATAAACCAGTTTAAACCAGCATAAACCAGTAAAGGACCAGCATAAACAAGTAAAGAACCATCTTTAAAAACATAAACCAGCTTAAACCAGCATAAACCAACAAAGGATCATCTTAAACCAGCATAAACTAGCATAAACCAGCAAAGGACCAGCATAAACAAGTAAAGGACCATCTTTAAAAACATAAACCAGCTTAAACCAGCATCCTAGCTTCAAAACATACCTAAGCAGCATATGCTATATTTTTTTTCTCAGTATAATGGGTCTCGCGTGTCATCATAACGCGAGGATTGAATATGCACAAGTTTAAATGAGGTTCGAGGGCAAATTCTGTGCGAAAGGACTTGTGGTGGAGTAAATAATGAGACTTTCCATCTTTAGACGAACTGAAGTGTATCAAAACAAAGATGGTTGTCAGCACATCAGGTTAATATTCGTGTGGAAGCATATAACGAAATCTGGATTCCTCTAAACGGGGTCAGAGGCCCGACTCCAGGCGGTCCGGTCCCGCAATAATCCCTATCTCAAGCAAAAACTGACATTCTGGGCAGCAGTCGTTCGTTGGTGGTGAGAGAAGTATTCGCTGTGGAGCCTCGACATCTGGATTCAATCTCGCACAGCCTGTCTGCGCAGCGGTGGGCGACGAGAAACATCTGGTGGAGCTGATGTCAATTACTGCGTTGTGTTTCCCTTCCGAGATAATCCATCCAGCACACACTCGCGCACAAACGGCTAAACACGAGAACGGGGTCAATGACATCCACACACACGCACTAAGAGTCACATTTAACTTTATCAGAGCGTGTTTGACATCTTCAGTGCTCGTTTTAACACTCCACAGCACCAAGCAGATGAGGCTCGTGCATGAACTAGCATTTGCAAACCCATCTAGGGTGCATCGAGTGTCCGTTTTATTACGGCTTGGACTCAAAGGGTTCGGTTAATTGCTAATTGGACGCAGCTCTCGGCAGTTTGAGAGGAGAACCGTGGAGCCGAGATTGCCTGCTTTAAACACTACCAGCTGCTAAAACCCAAGCAGAGACCCGTACTTCATTCCCGGCTCTTCTTACTCTTTCTTTCTGACGTGCACAAACTCTCCCACGCGACCCGAGCGCCGTGATGCCAGCGCTGGAGACCCCCGCAGCAAGAGCCAAGAGCATTTAAAGCACTAATTCAAACCTGAAGGGCCCTTTTGTCCTGTGTTTCCTTTCTTCAAGTCAGAGGATCGGAATCTAACCACCCCCAACACACACACACACAAACGTCTTTCAAGAGCTCTGGCCAAAGCTGAAGGGGAAAATTACACCAAAGTCCTAAAGCTTCACGTTTCCAGCTGGGTATGAACCAAAAACTGGCTCACTAAGGAGGGATGCGCATGAGCGCGAAAGACTCCAGGATGCTGGGGACAATGGTAAATGTGTTGTTTTGGAAACAGTCAATTGTATAATCCCGGTAATACTGTGTTTTTTTCAACAACACTTACTAGATGTGCCATGTTAGTGCATTATTAGGTTAAGTTTAAGTTTATTGGTTTACAGGGGCAATGCACATGAATAAACGCTCTTCTTCATCTGTAGAGCCTTGACAGAATGCTAAAAGGTCACCTTAAAAACAAAGACAGAGCAACCAAAATAGCTATTAATACTAAATAAGTAAATTATCTACACAAAGTAAACATATGAGGGAAAATGAAAGAGAGAAAGGGATTTTTAGCAGATTTGAACCGTACCGTGACACATTTGAAAAGCATTGAAGTGGCATGCAACATTAGTTTTAAAAACAATGTTTACTATTTAATACTATACCATGAGATATAAGCACTTAAACCATGGCACTAAATGTTATGTGCCATAATACTTAAACATTTTCAGATATAAAGGGAGAAAAGCTGTCACTGGGGCAGTACCTTTTGAAAAGGAACACTTTTGTACCTGTTAGGTTCAGATATGCACCCGAAATGGACACTTTATAGGAGGTACAAGCACGTACCTTTTGAAAACAGCTTGTATGATGCACAAAAAAACAAAAAAACAAAAAAAAAAGATTGTATATGCAAAAAAAATAAAGCAGTACCATGCAAGTGTTTTGTAATGTGCACAGGCGATGTGTTTTTCACTGTCATGTCTAGTCAGAACTCTAAACCTCTTCCATCTACAGCCCAGCACGCCCTCATGTGGTCAAAACGATCATCACATGATCTTCAGCATCATCAGCTGCTAGTTCTCGCATTAGTTATTCAGGCCAAGGAAACAAACCCCAGGGACAAAACAATGCCCTGCGTTATTCTGGAGCACGAGGGACCCCGACAGCGCTGCTGTGGCACCGGGACGTTTCATTGTAAACACACACACACACACCAGCCTCCTGTAGATCAGTCCTCCGAGCAGCACTAAAGTCCAGATGGTGTGAAACTTTGCTGAAGGGATTAACGCCAAATCCTCCAGTGAGACACAAGAGAGGGTCCGTCTCTGACCCTCAAAACAGATTAGAGCCGCTTTACCACGCTATACAGACAGCTTGCCCATACTAACACAGTATTAGCATGAAAATATACTTTGATACTGTATGGGAACCACTGGATGCCTCTGGTGCTTCAAAGCATGACATGATCATTATTATAATGTCCGAACAAACAACAAAACATGGGAGTACCATGGTCCAAGAAAACACTGTGGTTATGATATTAAAAATGTTCAAGACACATTGAATGATACTGTGGTAGTACCATGGCACTTTGTTTGGTCTGCACTCTTACAATGGTACCAAGCAGTGTTGGGAGGCTTACTTTGGAAATGTAAGAAGTGTAAGTACTTTTTCTAAATCTGACCATGGACCACAAAACCAGTCATAAGGGTCTTTTTTTCTTTCTTGACACTGATACAAATAGGCTAAATAAAAATTCTTTCCATTGATGCATGGTTTATTAGGACAGAGCAATATTTGGCTCAGATTCATCTATTAGAAAAAATCTAAATATTGAACAAATCACCTTTAAAGCTGCCCAAATGTTTTTATCAAAATGTTTTGATAAATTTACTATATGAAATTTACAAAATATGTTAATATAACATGATCTTTACTTAATATCCTAATGTTTTTTGGCATAAAACAAAACCCATACAATGTATTTTTGGCTTCTCCTATAAATATTCATGTGCTACTTATGACTGCTTTTGTGCTCCAGGCTCACAAATGTCTTTTTATTTTCTACATTTCTAATGAATTATATCAAACATTTAAACCAGGCAGGCACTATAGTGAACCTTAGACTCCAAATCCTTCACCTCTTGAATTAAGATGATAAAATGTTCATTTGACAGCACAGCCACCACAAAACCAGACTTTAGCATCTCCTTTTACTTTGAGATTGAGGGGTTAAATACAGATTTGAAATCATAATAAATAGGTATGACGCCGCTTTGGAAATCAAATCTTAGCGTATAATTGTTTAGAGCAGCACAGATGAAATGTACCATGCGTGGTATAGCTAAAATACCATAGTTAACACCTCACAAACTGCTTCAGCAATTGCCTGATGGAAGTTCACATATGGATGTGTTATGTTTAATACGTTGTCGTTTTAAAAGTATTTTGTTTAATGCTCATAAAGGAAGCGTTATTCATGTAGTAGAGCGCGTGAGTTTCGAACGCTACTCTTGACTGAAAAACGCTGTTGCGCATGCGCAGACTTACAGTACGTAGATAGATTCAATACACCTGCAAAGCAAAAACGCGTATCGCACTTTACAGTAAAACAAGAACGGCTGCAATTACGGCGTTTATCACGGAAAATTCACCCTACACCACAAAACGTGTTGTTCTCCCTGCTCTGTTGGGCATTTTTAGTGTTGCATGCCGTGATGTGTGTTACTGTAAGATAAGAACTGCTAACAAAACGCTGCGAACACGCACAATCCCGTCAGATTAGTGCACTTACATTGAAACGTGCCCGGAATCCCGACCATTGTGATCCTCCTCGCTGTGTGTTAGTGCTTCTTCACTGTTATATCCACGGACGTCAGTGTGTGTGTGTGAGGGAGAATGTGGGATGGGGGTCTGAACACACTGACAGAATCTCTGAGATGTTCATTACTGGAGGTGGAGCTACAGAGACCCTGATGAACAATAAATCACAAGCACTCTGGTGATAGCATGAGACAGTCATGTTTATCATGCTGCTGAAGGATTACATGTAAATTACATCGTGTCCAGAAAATATGCTAAAAACTTGTCTGAAAAAAAATAATAAT
>JAUMHQ010000058.1:20286556-20299044 GCA_032361165.1 Enteromius paludinosus
CAAATTTGACTCAATAAATCTGTGGAACCCTTATTGATCATCTTATCAACCATGGACTGACACTGATGGAAGCTGAACAAAGAGTTCAAACAAATCTTGCATCACATTTTGTCTACAGATTTGATTTGTTTCATTGATTTCATTGTTGGTTGATTACTGTAACTGATTGTGGTAAGAAATACTGTATTTCTAGAATTGAAATATAGTAAATACTTGAAATATTCAGTCTGCAGCATCAGTGTTGTGCAGTGCTCGGTAAGTTTATAGTAGGCCTATTTGTGTACGTTCTCCCTATATCTCAAACTAATCATGAAGAACGTTGTGGGTTTGTCACTATTTTGTTTTGTCATCAAAATGATCCCTTACATAACAATGTCTGACCAAAAATCTAGCACGTGCTATTTCCTAAAATCAGTTTTTTTATTTATCACAGCAGTGTGAAACTGTCTGCAATAGCGTCTGATCATTGAGGACTGTGTTTGTTAATTGAAAACTAATAGCATTTTCACAAATATGTGTATATGTTTTGATTGAAGTGTGTCATTTTGCAAACAATCTAGGAATTCTGCATATTGAGTGTGGCGTTTGGATAACTGCTTTTCAACACTGTGTGCAAACAATTGAAAAAAAACTGTAATATTTACCACTTTTTAAAAAAAATTTAATTAAAACATATATGTTTCTGTGATTAAACCAATTATGAAACTGGCCTAGTTGCACACAGTTGTCTTTCCTTGGGTTACCAAGTCCTCTTTTCTTAAACTTTTACTAAACCTAAAAAAAAAAATTTGAAAAAAAGGCATGAAAAGAAAAAAGCAAAGCTCTTATAAAAGGCAGAAACTGAAACTCTTTTCTTGTCAAATCCGCCCACGTTTCCTGAGCTCGTTCTCTCTCTCTCTCTCTCTCTCTCTCTCTTTCTCTCTCCTCTAACAAAAGACCAGTCAGAGAGAAAGGTAGAGGAAAAAGACTTAAACTAACCTCCTCTGTTAAAGAACAGCAGACCAGTTACACATGTGGTCTCGTTAGCTAAAAATGTTGACATGGAAACCATAGCACATACGTTACATGTGTGACATCAAAGGAGGAGAAAATGACAAGAAACAGAGAAGAAAGCTCCTGTCAGAGTCTGTTCAGTGCACGTTGCACCGCAAAAGCTTCAACCGCAGAAGTGGAAAGTTTCCATGTCGCAGGTCATAAACTGTTTGACTGCTCGGTCCTGATGTCCACCGCAACGTCAAACCTACTGTAAATGCCTTTGTTTTCAGGGCTTTAGATTTTTTTTTTAGATAATGTTCCCTGTCAGCATGCAGCTCTAACAAACTCAGTTTACAACATCAAAAATGCCTGCTTTGACATATTTTCACATTTACCTGTAAGTCTTCATGCATTATAAATGCATTATAAAGGTGTTTGGTATGTACAGTATGTATGTTGTAATGCATTAAATCTTCTCCTTACAGTAACCAGAGTTAAAATGCATTATAATATTTGCAGGTTTGTTAACTGTGTGGTTTAATGCATTGTTACATCTTTATAAAGTATAATGCATTATACTAGAGTATATAAAGGTGTAACAAAGCATTATAATGCATTGATTACAATTATTCATGCGCTCACACAATGCATTACAAGGCATAATCAATGCACTATTACTACCTTTATAATGCATGATATATAAAATATATATAAAGGCTTTAAGTAAAGTGTCGCCAACAATTGTTCAATGGAGACTCTTTTTTCACCATGCAATCAACTGAAGATGGACATGTAAGATGGCTTCTGAATGCTGGTGTCTTTGCAAATCTAGAGGAGAAACATTGAAAGTCTCCTTTTAATCTCATTGCTTTAAATTATAATACCAAAGCGAATTCCCTTATGATATTCACTCCTATGGGACGTTGTTATGGACTGAACTTTTGGCCTCCTGCCTGGTGCTTTTTGCAATAAAATATCAAGGTTTTGCTTGCTTTATTGTAATACACAAACAATAACACGCACACAATTGCACTATGAAACGGCATCTTTCTATCTCCATCACCGTATGTTTCATTAAGATTATATGACTGAGATATTCCTCGTAATGTGTGTCACAGCACGGAATGGCGGTTCTGGTTCGCAATTGTTCAATAATGATCTATCTGCCAATTCAACACTGGCAGAAATACCCACCGCAATATGAATAAAACATAAACGTGGGGCGGCCAGGCAGTTCTACTGTATAGCTGTGCTTGTCAACTGCTTCTGAGAAAAAAAAAAAAAAAGAAATTTTATAAATGGGTCTATACTTTCAGAAGCAACCACAAAAACCATGAGATTTCAGGTCAGAGTCCAACATATGGATGTTGTACCGCGGTAAAAGCACATGAAGAGACGTTTAGCATTCATGTTCCCTGCTGTGTGAGACTGACTCGTACGCGTAATACCATTATGTCGTTTTCTTTCTCATGTTACCATATTTCTTTCATAAAAGGCCATGCAAAGCATATCATGTTTTCAAACTAAGAAAACAGCATATGAGGCTGTGCTTTAGCAAATATAGTCAAATAGCAGAGAGAAAGTGGTTGCTTTTAACACACACGCAAATACAATAGTTAGTATTTTCATTAACTAACATTATCAAAGATTAATAAATAGTGTAATAAGTAACAAATGGATTGTTCATTGTTTGTTCATATTAGTTAATGCATTAAATAATGTTAACAAATGACACACTGTAGTGTTACCAAAACATTATTTATTTATATATATATATAAACAATGTGTGTGTGTGTATACATATATTTATGAATTGTATAGTAATGCATAGCTATTTGTATAATAATAGTATAGTCATTGATAATTTAAACTTTTTGTCATTTTAAATTAAATATTAATGTATTTTTATTGTTTACATTTTGTCATTATTTATATTGTATTGTTTGTTGTCTTTTTTCCAGGGTTACCAAGTTCTATTGTCTGTACCTTTTTGTTTTGTTGAATCATTTTACTTCACACTGAAAAGACAAACTCCCTGCGGAAGTGGTTGATAACACCTAGTGTACACAAACAAAAAAAATACCCAACCACAAACATCTCATTTAACGTTTTTATTACGGACAAAATGAAACAAAAGGCATAGTGACACAAAATGACCTGGCTGGCAAGGAAAGAAAAAAAACCAGCATTCAAAAAGTAAAAATAAAAAATAAAAGCAATTGTCATCATCATCATCATCATCATCATCATCATAAAGAAAAACAAAAACAAAAAAACAATAGAATTCAAATATTGTAGTTATAAGCAAAATTGATCTCATTTTGTTCATAAATAGAAACCTGTTAAACATTATTAAATATTAACTGATGGGCAACTTGTTGATAACAATTTTAAAATAATTATCATTGCTGACTTTACAAATAAAATAACTACAATTGGCAGGTTTGTACACAAATTAAATGTCTTAGAAGTAATTATTTTTATTCAACTAAAAATAGTATGCTACAGTAGAAAAAAAGATTAAAATAAAACGTTCGACTAAATGATCAAATGCATTTAATTTTTCCCACAAAACCTAAAGATGAGATCAACACAATAGAACATCTAGCAAAAGCTACTAGAAAACTATAGACCCACTGTTGTTTTACTGTGTGCTGTATTATCTCACATTGTGAACATTATAGTTCACCTTTACATGTTATATTGGTGGATTTAACGTCAGTCAAGACCAGGCAAAAGAAATGAAATGGGTTTCAACACAACTAACTGCTTAGCAGGCTTGAAACAAACTCTATGCAAGCACACAAATGTGAAATGCGGTGCATTATATGTGTTGCAACAAGGGGCGATATTAACATAAACTGAAGATTATCTTGCTGAATAATGAGGATTAATGGCTCAAACATTTGGAAACTGCGCTTGCAACGTATCAGCCAAGAGTTCACGTCTGCGTACTTGCGCGAAGTAAGTTTCTGGCCTTTGACCTGAATCTGGAACGTTTACACTTCTATACGTCGCATGTTGAACCTGAGAGTAAATCGACAAAGCTGATCAAATCACCTCACGATTTTGGCTGCGAACACTCTTCGTAAAAACCATACATTTGCGATCTCAAAGTTATGGAAGGCCATTTTTGCCAGGGAATGATAAAACAAATTTCGACATTTTATCTTACAATTCTGACTTTTTTCTCAGAGTTGAGTGATATATATATATATATATATATATATATATATACTTGCATTTTTTTCCTCGCAATTGTGAGTTAATATTGCACAATCCTGACTATTTTCTTGCGATTCGGACTTTTTTCTCACCATTTTTTCAGTGTATATATCGCAATTCTGTTTTTTTTTTTTTCACAATTTTTTGCAATTCTGTTTATTTCTCTCGCAATTGTGGCTTTGTGACGAGAGACAATTCGGAGATTAAATTTAGAATTACAAGTTTTTATCGTGCAGTTCTGAGGCAAAAAATCTGAATTGCAAAATAAAATTTGTAATTACAAGAAATGTTTTATTCAGTTTCCGACACTGAATTAAAAAAAAGGTAATTGAGACTTTTTATCCCATAATAAAAATGTTTTTCTTAAAATTATGTGCTACAAATTTGACTTTTTTTTTCTCAGAATTGTGACACTTATAAACTTACTCTATATCTCAGAACTCTGACTTTATAACTCGCAATTGTGCGTTTGTATCTCACAGTTCTGATGGTAAAAGTCATGGAAGCTTGCAATTGCAAGGAAAAAAAAAAAGAGTACGAATTGTGAGATAGAAGTCGCAATTACCTTTAAAAAATTGTATTCAGTGGTGGAAACGCGCTTCCATAGACTTCTATACAGTCGTGCAGGAGTCCTGCTTCAAAATCAAAAATGAGGCTCTGATGAATCGGGGAGCCTAAATGGAGAGCCAGGTCATGCAGTCTGTCATGGTTTTTGCCATAGATCTTTTTTTGGGAAATCACACCAGTGAGCACAGATTTTAATGCAAGATTGTGTATGTGTGGAAACACTCTTCTGATATCACCTGCACAGGCTGTTCAGTTACATAACGCACAAATACCCACACACGCTCATTCACACCGGCACGCATTCACAAAATACCATTTAAAATACAAATCAATGAATTATAAGTCATATTAAAGAAGAAAAAATATCTGGACTTCAACTTCCCAATTTGACCCCCAAAAAAGTGATATTTACAATCACACTGTGACAGATCAACAAAGACCTACACGGGTCTTTAAAATTACAAAAAGAAGTTGTATTTATCAATTTTTCCATTTGCGCATTTCTTTTTTCCTGTCTATTTTAATTATTTTTTTTTTTGCCTAAAATTCACAGAGCGTTTGTTGAACAGCAACGTATCACCCTCAGAAGAGTATTTTCTCTAAAGAAAAGGACCTGTTGGCCAAAAGAAGCACTATGTTGCAAGCAGGAAATAAATAAAAGTACAACAGCAAAAAAAAAAAAAAAAAAAAAGAAAACAGTAAAATAAAATAAAAATGAGACCAGAGGGAAAATAACTGAGAAACTACGAGGAGAGTTTTCCTCTGTTTTAGTTAAAGCTCATTTGCCCTGAGGGCCAGTTTAATGGTAGTTTGCTTTATTATTTTTTTCTTTTTCGTTTTTTGTTATATACATCTTTTTTTGTTGTTTTCTTTTAAGTTTATTCAGAGACGGGTTGAGTGCTCTCTGAGGTCTCTGGCGGAGAGGCCTGTACATTTTTAAGTGCTTGGCAAAAATGAAAGGATCACTAGTAGTCTTCAGAACGCGTACACACACACATCCTTCTAAAAACAAATGAAAAATGACACTGAGGGAAACTGATGATGTCTGGGAAGGGTGGAGAGGTGCGGGGGACTCCCTGGTGTTGTTTCATCTTTTCTCTTTCCGTTCTCCTTGTTTTGCTTCAAGTGAGGTAGAGTGGCTTATCCCTGCCTATCATACTGCCACTGCGAAACAAGGAGAAACAAATGAGCATCAGGAAAACATTAATGTTTTGCTTTACAAAAACAAAACTCCAAAAGTTCTCTTGAGAAAATTTTCAGCCCAAAAGGACAATTGTGTGTTTGTTGACTGACCCTCATGTCACTCCAAACCAAAATTCAAACCAATCCACTGAGCAAAAATAAAGATATTAGGAAAAATGTCTGAGCAGCTACAGTAAAAAAAAGCCTCAACATCATCAAAACACATATGGAATTGCAGAATAAAATCATAAAAAATTAATTTATTGTCCAACACGGAATGTCATGGAATAATAAATCACAATAAATTAATAAATAATTAGTAAATAGATCATAAATAATTCAAAAGAGGATCAGTACACCTAAACCATGACATGGACTATCATCGGTGAAGATTAATCTAAATATTTACTTTTAAAAAACTGTATAAATTAAGTTATTTTTATAAATGAACAAATTCAAATTATTAACCATTAAAATGAAATCCATAAATCCCCCCAGAAAGCATAGAATTTGCTAAATAATAATAATACTAATAATTCATAGGGCCCTAAAAATTTACTTTTTAATAAACTTTTAAGTAATCGATGTTAAATTGTATTGATTTAACTATTTAACACAAAAATGAAAACTGAAAAAAAAATTTAATCCTGAAATATTTGAAAAATATGATTCTAAATCTTTTAAGGTAAGTGGTTGGAATTTTAGATACATTTAAAAACTGAGCAATTTTTATTTATTTAAATGTAGCTAAAATAAATAAGATTGCAACCACTGACCATAAAAATTAAGTAAATTCAATGATTTTTTTTTTTTGTCTATCATAAAGAGTTCTTCAGTCATGAACTTTTAGGTGTTTTTTGAGATTACTTTAGAGCAGTGTGAACATTCAGTTAAATATCTACTTCTGTGTTCCACATACTGTAAGAAAGAAAGTCATACAGGTTTGGAATGACATGAGGTTGAATAAATAATGAATTTTTTTTTTACTTTGTTATTGTATGTGTTTTTTTGCATTGCATTGTTATATTACACAATAAATAATTCATGCCATGCTGCTCTGAAACCACACATGCTGCCTGCACACGCTCACCGAGTCCCCTGATACACACGTCTCAAGGGACAAGCACAGTTAGCATCGTAACAAACACACTGTTTACCTGCAGTGATTTCCGCCGCATTCCCGGTTGCAGTACTCGCTGTCCCAGTCGGGGTTCTGGCCCGCTGGGTTCGGAGCCCCTGGAGACTGAGACCCCCCCACGCTCTTCTGATACTCGGACTGTAAGTGAGAGAATCCCTGGGAGAGAGAGAACACACATACAGTATATTATTAGCATTTTTTAGGCCAGAAACATATGCAAGTATGCAAATATGATGCTTGGCCAGTGCAATGTAGGTGTGGGGCCCTGATTTATATACTTAACATAGAAAACCGAAATTTTTAATTAATTCTGTAAATGTAAAGCACGCTATTTATAAATGCATTCTAAGAATTAATCCCATAATTTGTTTCTCACTTCTTATTTTCTCACAGCAGATAAAATGTTCTCTTTTATTGCTTCACGGCAGGGAGGTGCTAAACACTGATGGTTCTTTGCAAAATCAGACCTTTTACTTCACACGGAGTGTTCCGACAAAGACAACACCTCCAAAACAACACATCCTCCACCCCAGTTCTCACTTCATCTCATTTTACCTCACACTAAAACCGCAAGCCGCACGCTTTAGATGACCTGTCCTTTACCAACTTAATTTGGTAACAGTTTCCCAACAAGATAAGTTCCTACTAAAACTCTGATCACCACTATCACTGTCTTTAACAAAAAACAGGGGATAAATACAGTGTGTTTTGTTGGTTTGCATTGTATACTAATTATTTAAAAACAAAAAGTAGTATGTGACACACTATGCAGCAATAAAAGTACAGTAGCCACACAGTAGTATGCAACCTCTGGTTAGAATGATGTCCATTTATCACGTCATTTAAAATGTCAAGCTCAAGTTGAGTGCATTGCATTATATGACACAGCTGCAAATATGTGACCCTGGAGCACAAAACCCGTCTTAATGAGTCAAAATGATCAATTTTTATGCCAAAAATCATTAGGATATTAAGTAAAGATCATGTCACATGAAGATATTTAGTCATTTTAATATATCAAAACTTTTTGAGAACTTAATTTGGACAACTTTAAAGGAGATTTTTTTCAAAAATTAGATTTTGTGGCACCCTCAGATTCCAGATTTTCAAATAATTGTATCTCAGTCAAATATTGTCTTATCCTAATAAACCATACTTCAGTGCAAAGCTTATTCATTCAGCTTATTCATGTATAAATCTCAAAAACGGACTGGTTTTGTGCTCCAGGGTCACATTTTAGCAAATTTCTGAGCACAGTATTCAATGGCAGTGTGTCTAGTGTTCCAGTCGCACCCCATAAACACAAGCATGTGCTGCGTTTCCCAGCATGCACACTAACCTGCTGTCCTGGGGGCGGGGAGTGCAGTGGAGCCTGGAGGCCCATCTGGTGAGAGATGATTGGCTGTGACTGGACCTGCTGCATGCGGATTGGCTGGTTGAGGAGGGAGCCCTGGTGCAGAGAGAGCTGCTGGTGGAGGGGAGGGCTGATCTGGAAGGACGCTGGGGGCGAGGCACTGAGCGCGGGCAGCATGGCCGACCGGGGCAGGCCGTGTCTGGGGGCCCCCGCTGCATAGCTCTGGAGGTCCGAGAGAGGGAAGGGGCTGGGGCCCAGGTACGGGGAGGAGGGCTGAGGCGGGACGCTGTACAGGGGGGCGTTGGGGGGCATCATGTGTGACGATGGCTGACTGGACTGAGCGCTTTTGCTCTCCACCGGGTCACTGTAGGTCTGAAAGAGAGGAAGACAGAGTATATTTATGCTAGTGCAGGGCAAGGATTAATTGCATCCAAAATGCGCTGCAAAATTTTTTTAATTTGTTTTTTCTTTGAAATAACTATGTTTCTTAGTTTTTTCTTTATTAGGGTTGTATGTTACATGTAATGTTGTTAAATGAATTTTTATTGCATGTTTCAGTTTAACGAGTCTCACCATGATGGTGTTTAGTGTTTGTGTGAATGACACTGAGCTGCTTCTATCTAAGGGTGCTGGTCATATAATTAGAATATTTAATTCCATTCAAGAAGAGAAACATTCATTCCACACAGACTGATATATTTCATGTGTTTATTTCTTTTAATTGTAATGATTATAACTGACAACTAATGAAAACCCCAAATTCAGTCTCTCTGAAAATTTGAATATTGTGGAAAGGTTCAGTATTGAAGACACCTGGTGCCACACTCAGCTAATTAACACCTGCAAAGGCCTTTAAATGGTCTCTCAGTCTATTTCTGTAGGCTACACAATCATGGGGAAGGCTGCTGATTTGACAGTTGTCCAGAAGATGACCATTGACACCTTGTACAAGGAGTGCAAGATACAAAAGGTCATTGCAAAAGAAGCTGGTTGTTCACAGAGCTCTGAGTCCAAGCACATTAATAGAGAGGAGAAGGGAAGGAAAAGATGTGGTAGAAAAAAAGTGTACAAGCAATAGGGATAACCGCACCCTCTGGAGAGTTGTGAAACAAAACACATTAAAAAATGATTCACAAAGAGTGGATTGCAGCTACCTGGGAATAAGGACATAAAGGACTGGACTGCTGCTGATTAGTCCAAAGTTATGTTCTCTGATGAAAGTAAATTTAGCATTTTCTTTGGAAATCATGGTCCCAGAGTCTGGAGGAAGAGAGGAGAGGAACAGAATCCACGTTGCGTGAGGTCCAGTATGAAGTTTCCACAGTCAGTGATGGTTTGGGGTGCCATGTCATCTGCTGGTTTTGGTCCACTGTGTTTTCTGAGGTCCAAGGTCAACGCAGATGTATACCAGGATGTTTTACAGCACTTCATGCTTCCTGCTGCTGACCAACTTTATGGAGATGCAGATTTAATTTTCCACACAGTGCCAAAGCTACCAGTGCCTGGTTTAAGGACCATGGTATCCCTGTTCTTAATTGGCCAGTAAACTCGCCTGACCTTAACCCCATAGATGTTCTATTGTGAAGAGGAAGATGCGATATGCCAGACCCAACAATGCAGAAGAGAGGAAGGCCACTATCAGAGCAACCTGGGCTCTCAGAACACCTGAGCAGTGCCACAGACTGATCCACTCCATGCCACATTGCTGCAGTAATTCAGGCAAAAGGAGCCCCAGCTAAGTATTGAGTGCTGCACACGCTCATACTTTTCAGTTGGCCAAGATTTCTAAAAATCCTT
This sequence comes from Enteromius paludinosus, assembly GCA_032361165.1. NCBI lineage: Eukaryota > Metazoa > Chordata > Actinopteri > Cypriniformes > Cyprinidae > Enteromius > Enteromius paludinosus. The sequence continues at coordinate 20,296,795 of JAUMHQ010000058.1, forward strand.
TCTTTGTATTGCTCTAAGTAATATTCAAATTTTCTGAGATATTGATTTGGAGTTTTCGTTAGTTGTCAGTTATAATCATCAAAAGAAAAAAAAAAAACACTTGAAATATATCAGTCTGTGTGGAATGAATGTATACATTATACAAGTTTCCCTTCTTGAATGGAATTAATGAATTAAATCAACTTTTTGAAGATGACCAGCACCTGTATGTTCATATTTAAAAGCTGCTTCTGGTGGACTCATCATGTGACTTTCTCCTCAACACCTGCATTTGGTGCTTATCAGTGTATTTCAAAGATACAAAACAAATTTCAGTGTTTTAATTGGTTGGTATATTAACATTTTATCATTTAATGAAATTACGGTTTTTAACTTAAAACCGTAAAACCTAAAATGTTGTTACCATACTGTTTATTTTATGGTCAAATCTTGGTAACCACATCTTTTTTACCATAAATTTTACAGATTTGTTTTAAAAGTGACAGTATATACATGCATGTGTGCGTGTATTTATATATACATAATGAATATACATAGTGCACGCACCCATATATATTATATACAAAAATTGCTATTAATCACGATTTATCATTGCCCAACATTAATTTATGCATGTTTATATAAATACTGATATATAATAGCAAGTGATGCATGAGTTTAAAAACTCTCAAACACATTTCTCACTGATTCTTCTTCTGCTTTAGTCTCAAACATGCTCTTTATCTTCCCAACGAAAAAAGTACATGAAAAACTCATTCATAAATTAAAAGATGCTACCTCTTTTCAAGCTTAGAGCCATGGAAACAACATGGATTTAATAGATATAATTCACAATTAAAATAATATTGGCATCAAAAGTTAAGGATGAAATTTACATGAAGTACACTGTAAAAACACTGAAGTACACTGTGCTTTCGGCATTTAAGAAAGGCATCTCAGATTTACCCAGATCCAAAATTCAATCAAAAGGAAGATCTCAATCTTCATTTCCATCTATTTTCATTTCTCTTGCATGATGAATTTTAGGAGAATCATTTCATTAAATAAAGAATTAATGAGCATTGACCTTGAGGAGGTAGTGTAACAAACACATAAAACACGTGCAAAAGAGTGTTGAGACGATGAGGGCTAAAACTGTCAGCGATCTCTCTGTGATTGTCAAGCTAAGAGCATTGTTTCATTAATGTTTTACACGGCAGCATGCATCGCAGATGGCAATATGTTTTTCAAATGTCAATGTGTGATGGCCAGTCACTCGTGTTCATCAGCTGTCACCTTCATATATCGAGCAGAATTATCTAAACTGATCAATATGAAAAGATTGAGGGATGAAGCTGCATTCGCAGAGAAAACCAGCGAAAACAAATGAGAAAGCCAGCACTGTTTGAGCGAGCACATCTGCTTCAGACATTTTCAAACATCTCTCTTTAAATTAAACAAGCAGAGATTGTCCACGTCCTGAACGTACATCATCATGCACCATACTGTATGTGACCCTGGACCACCAATCCAATCTTTAGTCACTGAGGTATATTTGTAGAAAGGGCAAAAAATACATAGTATGGGTCAAAATTATACATTTTTCTTTTATGCCAAAAATCATTAGGATATTAGTTAAAGATCATGTTCCATGAAGATAATTTGCATATTTCCTGTCGTAAATATGTCAAAACTTAACTTTTGATCAGTAATAAACATTGCTAAGAGCTTCATTTGGACAGCTTTAAACAAGATTTTCTTAATATTTTGATTTCTTTGCACTCTCAGATTCCACAATGTCAAATAGTTGATTCTCGGCCAAATGTTGTCCTCTCCTAACAAACCACACATCAGTGGAAAACTTATTTATTCAGCTTTCATATGATGCATAAATCTCAATTTTGAAAAATGCACACTTTTTACTGGTTTTGTGGTCCAGGGTCACATATGGTCACTTTCAAAATAGATTGGTCTCTTTTTACACAAACTGTAAACAACATTAGATATGAGAGGTTTATTTTTATTTTCATTTAAAAATGGGCTAGTCAGTGACGGAGATCCCTTCACAGATGCAGAAACATCTCTAGATATGTCGTAGATAGATCGATAACCGGCGATATGAATATGTATGTGTATGTGTGTGGGATCTATACATAAATAGTATGTGTGTATGTACATGCATATGTACACTGAAGTCAATAAGTATTTGATCACCCTGTGATTTTGCAAGTTCTCTTACTTAGAAATCATGGAGGGGTCTACAATTTTCAG
>JAUMHQ010000058.1:20315296-20328412 GCA_032361165.1 Enteromius paludinosus
AAACATGCATATTTATTGTTAATTTAAATAAAATGTTGTATTCTACAGTGTTCTACATTATTTCTTTAAAAACATACATTTTATATATGTTCACATTTTAAGATGTTATTTTTAATTTTTTTTTTTCTTCTGAAATAAAATAAATTAGTTTTAAATATTGAATATTGAATTAAATATGAATTATCTTCAAATATTCTATTTTTTAAATAACATTACTTTATTTATAATTTATGCGTAATAACTAAATAAATGCACTTGCCAATATAACATTAAGGACATATATTGTATATACACATTTCTTTTTCCTTCTTATGCCATAAGCTAACTTTACCAATCAATATGTTGTGCCATTTCTTTCAGACCAGTTCTTTTCATGCTCTCTCTTTTTTTGGCAGCTCTCTAATTACCCAGCGGCTGACACAACCATGTCCATTTCAGCACAGGGCAGCTAAAAATATCCAGAGAGAGAGAGAGAGAGAGAGAGAGACCTCCCCAGCTATTCTCTTCCCACAGTATTACAGCAGTCATGTTGGGCACACTTCCCTCCATCATTCATCCCTCCACCTGTGCCCAAATTAGAGAGTGTTTCCGGTAGGAGAGTTTGAAGAGAGCAGTCAGGACAGAGTTTACTTCTGAGTGCTCGCATTTATTATTATCACATTTAAAAATAGCTGCGTGTTTTGTCAGTTATGTTCCATTTATTACATTTAGCAGCATAAAGATTCTCTCACGTCTGGCGTGTGATATCATTCCCAAAGCAAACGTCTGCCTGGCTTGTTCTCTCTTAGCCGGTGTTTCTTTGCCCTTTGAAGCGTGTACAGAAAGCGATGTAGGAATAATTAAAGGCAAACACGTCGCAGGGTGGTGTTAACATGAGCACACCCCCTTAAGCTGCGAAGCGTCTATCGGCGAAGGTCAGCACACTCGATTAATTTATCCCGCAGGCTGTATCGCAGCAGATACTCTATAAAGAGTTGCTCTGTGTCTGTACAGCGCTGTTGTGTGTTTCAGTAATGTCTGAGTGGGCCATCAACTGGCTCCCGGTGGGCCTTCTGCAGTCATTGCTGTGGACGCTTTCAACTCAAGGCTACAATTTTCTGGTTTAGGTCTGTGTGCCACCACCTGAACTTTCAGAAGGACACATGAAAAATGGGCCAATAAGTTGATTCTGAAGACTATTCTACTTTGGCGATCCCTGTAGCCAATGGTTGATGGATCGTTCTGTACCCAAACATAATGAAAGTGTCTCTAGTGTTTTTTTTTTGGTCGTACAATTTTTATTCTAAAATTGAACTTTTACATTTTAGATCCTTCACAACTACACAACCCAGCGATTCCAAACTGACACAGAAGAACATACTGTATGAAAAATGTTCAGCTAGATAATTAATAGGATGAGTTTAATAATAAGTGTAAATAATAAATAAGTAAATAAATAAATAAAAAAAGAGAAAAAAAAATTAAATGTAGTAATAATGATAAGAATAATAATATACTACTCATCAAAGTAGTAAAGGAGTTTGTTTTGTTTTGTCTTGTTTTGTTTGCCGTAGATTTTGAATGGCAAAATTTCACTTTTGCATTTTACAATATTCATATCCTACCCAACACAATGATCCCAAACTACAATAGAAGAACATATGAAAAAGGTTCAGCTACTGTACATAATTCATGGGAAAGAGAAAGAAAGAAGGAAAATAAAAATAATACAAATAAAATTTTATTAAAATAATAGTAATAAATACAAAACTACTCCTCAAAGCAGTGCAGAAAAATATTTTATTTATTTGTTATTATTGATTTTTGCTCATACAATTTTCATCGCAAAGTTGCACTTACACTTGAAAACTTTTACATCCTACCCATCCCAACGATCCCAACCTAAAACAGAAGGACATGTGAAAAAGTTTTAATTACATAATTAATGGGGGAAATAGATCAAGAGAAAATAGAGAATAATTACAATATAATAATAATAATACAAAACCACTCTTTAAAGTATTAAAGGAGAAACCCCTCATTCTATTTCCAGAGTACATGTATCATTGAATAAGTATTTAAAAAAGCATTCCCCCTGCCTCTGATATTATGCTTTCAAATTTTAAAAGAAGATTAGGTAACACTTCAGAATAGGTGGTCAGAATAATGCATTAGTTAAGCATTAACTTGTTAATTTGTTCACAATTAAGCATTAGTTGAGCAAAAACACACTAGTAATTAATGATTAACTAATCATTAATTACTAGTGTGTTTTTGCTCAACTAATGCTTAATTGTGAACAAATTAACCATAAATTAATGCTTAACTAATGCATTATTTTGGACCCCTATTCTGAAGTGTTACCGAAAATACTGTATGTCGCTCATTGTTAGCTGCATCATTAATGCATAAACTACAGTTCACTAATAGGACCTGATGTCAATTTATTTAGCATACTTAAAAACTAAACGATAGCACAACAGAACCATCAAATACATATTAATTAAAACAGCACCTAGCACTGAAAAAACTTATATTGAAGGACATAATCATCATTATTTACGGTTTTGTCTTTTATTTTAACATTAGGCTTTTATCATTTCTCTCACACTATAAAGCCATTCCCCTCATATTTCACATTAAATAAGCAATTTCTAAGCGAAGAAAATCGTCAAACGAGTGAGCGTTTTGTGAGAGCGTGGCCGGCCCTGTTATTCCAAACCACATTTGCTTTCAATTTATTTGGAGTCACGGTTATAATCAAAAGAATAAAGACGTGCACCTTCAGCAAACGACTTCTCTCTTTACCGTCAATTTAGACAAAGCATCGAATCGTTAAACAAACAATATATTGTCTGCTGCCTGCTTACTGCACATTTAGATGACATATTGAATATTTGTTTTTAATGCCTTCTGTTTGCAGAGAGACAGAACGAGAGAAACTGATCAATAAGTGAGAGTGAGAAAGAAAACATGTGACTGAGCGAACGAGAGAGAGAGAGAGAGTGATGGGTTCAGGCTATATAAAGCAGGTTGGATGGCTGTACAAACATCATGAAACAGTCTCACAAAGGTTAGCGGTTGCCATAGGTACTGTATGCTAATTACTAAATGGTATATTCCTTGATAGGGGGGATGGTGATGCTGCTCGGACCTGGCCATGTGATTATATTTATCTTGTTTATTGGCAGGAATGATTTATGTTACCTAGATGTGAAGAAACATGCACTTATGGAGTAAAACAAGATTATTATAAGAATATTTGCAAAAACAGATGACTCTATTTTCTACCATTTAAAACCATGTTTTGTAATATGTGTTTATATATATATATTTTAAAGTGTTTTTAACTAATGCTGTCAAATGATTAATCGAAAATGCGAACTACATCCGAAATAAACGTTTTAGTGTATATATATATATGTGTTGTGCATATTTATTATGTATATATTAGTTCTGTCAAGCGTTTAATCAAAATAAAAGCTATTTTTTACATAATATATGTCCGTGTACACTGTATATTTATTATGTGTATATAAATACACACATGTACAGCATATATTTTGAAAATATTTACATGAATTTACATATAAATCATATTAAATATAAATATTTTTCATATAAAAGCCTAACATATTTTTCTTCAATATACTGCATACATGCATGCAATTGTACTTCTATATACATATAAATATACGCATTATACACACATATACTATGTAAACAACAAATGACTTTAGGTGCAATGAATCGTGTGACAGCACAATTTTAATCTTATCAACTCTACTGCAGTTTTTACAAATCTTTCCCCCAGTTTCACAGACAAGGCTTAAGCTAGTCCTTGACTAAATGGCATACTTGAGCTGTCTCAGATGAACATATCTTGCTCTGACATATCTTAAAATATGTCAGTGTCATTGTTCTGTGTGAAGATGCACACCTGTAATACATTCTTATAAGGCATTTTTGTAAAAGTTGCTTAAATATCTTAATTTAACTAATGCTTAGTCCTGGCTTAAGCTTAGCCTCATTTGTGAAACCGGGCCATAATGTCTTTGCTGAAAAGTGACAAATTTATGCTTAAATCTATAAAGCCTCATTTCTAATGCACTCATCAAGTAAGTGTCAGAATAACTTTGGTCATATCTTCTGGCTTTACTTGATTCATCAGAATCTCATCATATAAATATCAGCATTTGCACAAAATAATCAAGTCTCCGAATGAGCAATAATGGTCTGACACACAAAAAACAATTATGCAAGCTTTTTAATATTTTGTCTAAAGGTTCAATAAACCGTTTTTTAAAATTAGCCTGTTATTTCATTTGTCAGGCTTGACAGGGTTAAGCTTGTTTTTCTAACCTCCTGAGTAATTCGTTTTGTCTCGTTTTAACCATTAAACGTTCGATTTCTCCAGCAAAAGGCCTTCATTTTTCTTCTCCAGTCGATGCATTGTGTTTTAATGATGCTGAAATGTTTATACTGGAAAACAAGACAAAGTACTGATTAAGAAAATGTTTTTTTTTTGCTGCGGGAAGCGTTTAAGACATGCATTGAGCAGAGAGTCTCTGTTAGGAAACTTCATTTCCTGCTCCTCTGTTGTGTCTCCAGCTCTTTGTACTCGATGTTCATCGCAGCCAAATAGAATCCAAATAACAACCCTCATCCAATTATGAGCTTCACACCGAGTGTGTGCGATATTTCAACACTACTGTGTGTGCGACTGGACTAATGCTTTACCTCCAAACCAGAGTAAAGAGAAGTTTCAGGTCACGTTCGTTAAATATGCCATCATCTAAAGTACAGTGTCTTTCAGTGACTGACATCCAGATTTGTGGAAAGTACACCGTTCTAGAAAGTTGTAGGGTGTTTTGCATGAATTATAATGCGTTATCAGTATAACCTGTGACATGAATTATTGCTACAAAAATGAAATTGTACCCAAATTATCATATATGTAGCTTCGTGTGACAATTGTTCGGGTTACAGGATAATTCAGTTACATTAGTTTGTGGCTGTGCTCAGTATAGCCACTTCTGAAGTATGTAGTATGCATGTGGTATGTATCTTCAGACCTACAGAATGAACAGTATACAACCGGAGCACACTGCATACTGTTTCCCACAATGCAATGGGTTTTCCTTTTTTTTTGTGACAAATGAATTGTAAGTAATATCTGCTGAATTGGATTAAAAACGCACACGTGAAAAAAAAAATGCATGAGTTATTTCTAAAAAGCATGAATTTCACATGTAAATAAATAATGGTGTTTGTCAAAAAAGTTACATTTAAAAGTAAAATCTAGTGTCAAATGATTGATCCAAAATAATAATTTTTATTCACATAATATATATGTGTGTACAGTGTATATTTATTACGTGTGTATATATATAGAAGTTTATTTTGGATGCAATTAATCAAAATTATTGACAGAACTAAAAAATTACTAAAAGCTGTTTTATTATTCAAATAAATCTGCAATAAAAAAATATAAAAATAAATCATTAGATGAAAAAACTTAACTTAAAAGACTTAAAAAACACAAAAGAACTCTGTAAAAATAAAAATACAGTATAAAAGTTGAAGTTCTAAACTAAATTGAAATAAAAATAACCATTAAAACATAAATAAAATGATAACAGCACATAACAAAATTACCAATGAAATAAAATAATTTAAAATGATAAACAAAAAATAAATAAATAAAATGATAAAACATAACAAAATTTGTAAAAGTTAAACTGAAAATAAAAAGAAAAAATAATAAAAAAATATAAAAGCTAATCTAACATAAAAATGAATAATAACAGCATATAGATGACACTGGCTCCCTGCACAGTAAATAGTGCACTAGCATTGCATTCTGTACACAGCCAAGAATCAAGGCCATCAGTTCTTGGTCACAAACCCTAAAATAGGTCACAGGTTTGATCTGACAGAAAGAGAGAGAGAAAAAAGACTTTGCAAAAATAATTAAATGCAACTAATCATGCATAGCTGGTAAAAAAAAAAGAAAATCTAAAGGGCAAAGCTCTTGATGTGCAGGTGCACAAATATACCTGTCAACTAAATAATTTAATAATGCAAGCCGTGCAATTCATATTGCCATGAATGCATCTGAGCGCGTGATGCTGGGAGCTTTTCATAACTGACTGAAGCACAAGCGCCGCTCAAGGCATGATGGGAAGGCTCTTTCTCGCCAGTGGCTCTGATTGGAGACATCTTGTTGGGAGTGATGGCTCACTCCACGCAGGTTCACAGTTGCTATTGTAAAATCACAGAGCGGTTAATTGAAACAATTGACTATAATAATAGAACATTATCCCGGCAGGCTCGGGGCCGTGGCAGCTTTAATTAGCCGAGCGCCGGAGACTGATCTCTCGCTCTCCAGCCGTAAACACGAGGGAATCTCATCCAGCTCTGGCCTCGCCGTGACTCTTGTTCTCCTCGAGGCTCTGCCTGCCGGGGTCATTCGGAACAACGCTCCCAGTGCTAATAAGAGCGCCGTTTATAAATCATGCGCTGCTTAAATCTGTAAGCAAACGCAACCTGTCGTCCCCGAACACGTGCCAGCTTCATCTCCTCGAGTGTCTCAGACTCAACATCAGCTGCTGTGCACAAGCGCTTTATTTCATTGCTCACCAAGGCTGCATTTATTTGATTAAAAATACAGTAAAAAGTATAAAAATATTATATATATTTAAATTTTATGCAATGTTTTGCTGAATATTACTTTCCTTTGAAAAATGACAAAAATGTTAATTATATTGGCTATATAATATATATATATATATATATATTAAAATACAAATATTAATTAATATATATATTGTGTTAAATATTGAAATATATTTTTAATTTCATATAACCAATAATTATATGTATTATTTTATATACATAATACATATAATATACGTTAATAATCTAGAAAAAAAATAGACATTCCCGATTCTCATATTTAATGATAAACACTAGCTTAGCAGCAAATAAAATTATAAATTTATACTTTTTTTTTTTTAAATAAAACCCTGTTTAGCAAGACCCACTGTGTGAAAAACACAATAATTGCTGCTAATATTAATTGCACCCCCAGCAAACGAATGCTAAACTCATACGATTGACCAAATGCTGTTTTGATGCTGACACATGGACAGACGAGCCGATAGCATTGCCATGTTGGTTTTTTTCCAGGCGTCTAGATCTGCAGTTTAGAAACATCTCTGAAAAACCACAAAAATCCAATTTAGATTTCATGGGGTCTTAATGTTAGTAACATTCACGAGAGGAGGAGACTGCAGGCAACAATTGAAATAATTTGATTGGCCCTTTATTTCATGGCCGGGACAGTTTTATTGCATTATATTCCAATTCAATTAACTGGAATGTAAATCTGAAGCGAGCAGCGAGAGACGGAGAGAGAGAGAGAGTCTTTCTGCGTGTTCATTACGACACGCAAACACACGTGTTCATGTAAAGCCCACAGATCGGTGCGGGCCAAAACAACTCGTTCACTTTCATGCCTTTAATAAGCTTCTGCTGCAATACGGTTTAACATGTGAGCGAGACGAGACCAAAACAAACTACACAAACAACGGCTTTCACAGAGACACTTTGTTGCGTGTCATGTTCACATGTGTGTGTGTGTGTGTGTGTGTGTGTAATGAGGCTAACACTCTAAACACCATAAAGCTTCAGGACGGTCAGCGCTTACTGCCTCAGCGGGACACAGCAATTACACACATGATATCAGCATTCGACTGCTTTTACAATGAGCACGATCTGAAGACGAAAGCCAGTTGTTCTGATCTTAGAAGCATCGTGTCTCATAAACAGCACCAACGTCGAAATCTAAAGCAGCATCACATGCATGATGGTATTATTACCTTCAACTAAACTATTGCAAATCAAAATAAAACAAACTTAAAAAAACTTTATGTTAATATGTTAATAAAATATTGAAAATAGATTTTATTTTATTATAATAAATAGTAATAAATATAATTAATATATTTTAAATGTATAATTAATAATATTAAAATAATATAACAATTATGTATTATTTTTATTATTATAGCAATATGTAACAAGTATATATTAGTAATATATTTTGGTTGAAATTCTTAATTCTTAGCAATAATTTAACTGTAAATGTAATTAAAATGTAAAAAAAAAACAGAAGTATTTAAAAATACTGTAAAAGTACATATCATAAATCATAGAAATAATAAAAGACCAATAAAAGAACAGCAGCAGCGATTATTAATCTCTTTTTGATTAACTGATCAGATTATTTTTTTATAATTATGTTTAAAAATTACATTTTAAAATGTAAACTTTTTATTTAAATGTATATGTGTCATGTATTTATTATTATGTAAAAAAATAATATTTTGTTTCTATTATGTAAAAGTACTAATATTTTGTTACATTAAAAAAAATGCCAACTTTGTAGCATTGCTTAAAAAGTTAATCAAGAGATAATTCTTACTGTAATTAATTTTTTTAGTATGCAGTATGCAGTAAACTAGTATTCCACTCTGAACACGTCCAGCAAGACTTGATGCAGCGGCCTAAAACACCAATTAACAACCCTGTACAAAGGGCCCTTAGCAGACAGCTGCCTATTTAGACGGCAGACAGCGAGGAGCTGAGTAGGTTTGTGGAGAAACGTATATATTTCCAGGCTCATCTCCTTCTCTCCTCGTTTTAGCAAGCGGAGTTTGACATGACAGCTCTGAAATGGCTTTGGAAGAGAGACGGCCGTATCAACACACGAAACAGACAGAAAGACAGAACATTTCTACTACATCTAATGAGAAACCAAGCCTGCAGTCACACACACACACACACACACACACCCTCGGCGGGGTGTCGCGGCAACAATTAGGTTCGTTTAAGGATGATTAGTAAGTGTGTTAACTCTTCACACATGCTCGGCACGTGTTAGTGACAGCGGAGCAGCTTTTTTTCATAATCCAAACCCCTGCTAGCTCAAATCCGTCTGCAGCACGCTTTATGCTTTCTATATCTGTGCTGGAGACACCGTGACACTTTCTCATGTAAAAGAGTCGAGAACAACTGACTGATCATCAACTAAAGCAATAAGCCACATTACAGCTCTCTCTGACAGAAATGAGATTCAAATGAAAGCAAATTGAGACTTTTATGTATTTTCTTTAGAGTTTCAAATGTGCATAAACTCATAAACGATCTGACCTGCGTATTCAGATTCATTTTATTGATCTATGCTTGAAGTATATGACAAATATTGACTCGTTTGGGATTTTTACTCAATCCTTAAAATTATTTTAGGAAAATCAAATAAATAAAATTGAGAATCAGGGTTGTTATAGTTAACTAAAACTACAAACATTCCATGAAATAAAATAGAAATAATAAAATAAAATAACATATAATTAAAAAAAATCTGAAATAAAGTCAAATTAAAAAAATATATACTTCTTTTATTTAATCTACATTTAATTTATGAACTACTGCCCTGTTTGTCACTTTTCATTTATTTTTATTTCATCAAATAAAGTAAAAGTGAACTGAAATTATTATATTACTATTTAAAAAAACACTTTTGTTGCTTGAAAAAACACAAAAAAATTACTCAATCATTAACTAAAATTAAATATTAAATGATTATTATATTATAGTTGTAAAAAAAACAACTAAAAACTACTACAAATCACAAAACAACACAACAAAAACCACTGAAACAAACAAACAAACAAACAAAAAAAAACTATTCAAATAGTTAATGAAAGCTCAATTATACTAAAAAAAGTCTCAAGTGAGAGCAACAGATATCAGATTTTACGTCAAAACAGCAAATGATCTGACCTGCTTTTATCTCTCTTTATTTAAGGAGAACGATTTGAGACAAAGTCTGTGGATCTGTGAAAGAGCATCATCTGAGCAATATTCCTGCAGTTTCTCCCCGTCAGCTGATGTGTGTCCAGATACAAGCAGCACACAGGAATACGGACGCGATTTCATGCTTTGATAAGATATAGAAGCCAGTGACAAAATGAGATACATAAAGCAGGCCTTTATCAGCCGTGCTGGTTTGTGCTGTATCAGACAGACACCTCCTGCTTCCCTCGCTATCCTCTCGTAAGGACATTATGGATATACTATAGATATGCTGACTTCAAATCAAATCACTTTGTTTCCAAGCAACAACTGATGTCCTTCCCAATAGAGCTTCTCTTTTTCCAGCAAACAATGAGACGACAATGACTAAACAAAAGCACACAATAACACTGACAACGCATTAAACTCGCCCGGAATTACTCATATGTCACATCTTTTGGAGTTTTTGAATTTAAAAGTAACTTTAAGTGGATCAAAAAAGTTGGCATGAGACAAGAACGCATTTTGCTTTTAGGTTTTAGGACAACCTTTTGATGAAAGGTTTTGATCCACTTCAGATGCTGACTACTGTATACACTCAAAAGTTGTTACTCGGGCAGGACATTTTCAAAAGATGCTGAAATGTACCATTTAGGTACAAATATGTACTTTTAGGGTAGTAAAATGCAGGCTTTTGGGGTAAATAAGGTACTTTTTTGAAAGGATGCTTTCTCTCCTCATCTATCACCAGTGTGCAACATCCACCTGGATGATGCACACCTTTATATGTATAGCCTTATATTAGATATGACTGAATGCTATGAAAAATATGATGTAAAAGTTGCTAGTGCAATTAACACAATAAGAATATATAATTCAACATAACTTATATGCATGTAGACATCTGTTAGTTAAATGAGTGTGTGTGTGTGTGTATGTGTGTATACACCTACATAATATTAAAATAAAAATGTATGCACAATATAAAAATAATAATAATAGATGCATATATGTACATAAATCCTTTATTTTATTTATTCTTTATTTAAATTCTATATATATATATAAATATATATCATAGCATAGAGAGAAACAGAAACATAACATTACACATAATTACATGTCATTTTACACACACACACACACACACACACACACATACAATATAGAGAGAGGGGGAAACACATTAAATTATACATAATTATAAATTTAACTATACGATATAACTCTCTCTCTCTCTGTGTGTGTGTGTGTGTGTGTGTGTAAAAATGAGAAAGTAGATGCATATACATGTGCTTAAATGTGTGCGTCATAACCTAAAGCCTCATATTTCTAGAGGAACGTGATTGGAAAACGCAAAGGAACTAAATTAAATCTGTAAATGAAGCCTTGATTAGCACAATCCAAAGCCTAATGGACTTTATTAGAGAGAAGAGATAAGTTTTCATCTGAAAACACACACACACACACACACATCTAGTCTTTTTTCCTTGCCTTTTCTTCCTCTATTTTATAATGAAATTGGAAAATAACTTCTATTTCTTTAAAACATTTCTTAATATACAAGCCTGCTCTCATATCATATTGCGCAGAAGGAAATAAGGCACCTTCTCCCAAGAGATAATAAAAGAATTGAATTTTTCCTTATCGGCCCGGTCATCTATTTTTCCACGGAATGCTATTACTTGCTGCCTGCGGTTGCTAGGCAACAGGAAATATTAATAGGGGCTTTTATTAGGCAGGCTTTCACAGTGCAGCACTAAAAAGAAGAAGTGGAAAACATGAATGTGTTACATAAATCTTTAGCGCTCTCGCAGCTTTTGCGCAAGTCTATGTTTCCCTCTTGATTTATCGCGCCTTCCCCTCATTTATGGGAAATAGCGGTGTGAAATAAGAAAATGGTACATTACCCTGAAGGACTATTTGAAAATAAATAATCGCAAAGGTGAAAAGAAAGCTGTTTAAAAACCAGGGGGGTTTTGTTCTCCTTCTCTCTCTCTCTCTCTCTCTTTCTCTCAGATTTCGCAGGGCCTATTGAACAGCCCAATGTTTTCCCCGTTTTCTCCAGATCCATCAATCATCGGTGTAATATTCCTTGCAGGAAATGCATTCTATTACGCTCTTTGAACTGCGATGCAGGGAAAGAAAATAAAAGATATTAATAGTTCCATAAAGCATTTCCGCTGCAAATGTAATCCCCGAGTTGTGGCGTGATGCAAATATCTTTTGCTTTATATTGATTAATCGCACATCGTTCCGTCCGCTTTTTGGGGAGGAAAAATCCATTCCTCCGTCTTGTCTCGAAGCCGACAGCTGCCGTTTCGGTGACCATTTTATTTTCAAAACTTGGGTGGAATTCAACAAAAACACATTTGATTAAAGCCGCCCGAAGGCCGGCCGGCCACAAATAGCCTGAGAGTTTGGGCAGGCCGTCATCTTCGGGCTATTTCTGGTCGAGGCACGACCGCAGGCTGGTTCATTCAGGCCGTGATGAATCTAGCAGTCTAAGTACAGCCTGGACTACCGTTACTACATCCACAGGCCTCCAGAAACACTCTGAGAGCGAGAGCAAAGTTCATTTACATTCATGCATTTTGCAGGTTCTTCTACTCCAAAGCATGCGTGCGTTTCGAAGAATACATGCAGCATTGTAAATGTAGCAATTTGAGTTCATAATAAACAGGAATTAGTGGCAGCAGCACTAAACATGATCTAAACCTGATGATTTGAGCTTCACTGGAAGAAGACACATCTGACTGCCTGTGCACCGATGACACTCGTTTACTTACAGTACATAGGCTTACTTCTGGAAGATTGTTACCAACACAAATCAAAAAGGTCATTGTAACTTTTTAGCTCACAATTTAGATTTTTTTTCCTCAGAATTGTAAGATATAAACTTGAGATACAAAATAAAAAGTCTGTAAAGAAAAGTTAGGACTGCTGTAACTGTGTTATGGCAGAAAAACTACAACAAAAAGTAAAAATTCTGAGTTCACATTTTGCAATACTGTATTTTTTTGTTTGTTCAAAGTAACAAAGTGACTTTTCATCTCACGAATATGAATTTTTCTTTCACAATTCTTACTTTTGAGATATAAAGACAGAATTGCAAGACAGAATCATAAACCTGAAAAGAAAAGTAATTTTCTACACGTAGATTCACAACTGAGAACACAATTTTGATATGCAAACTAAGAATTTTAAAGGTGCCATAGAATGCATTGAGAGAATATTTTAAATTGTTCTCTGATATGTACATAGAAGGTATGTAGC
>JAUMHQ010000058.1:20328512-20349203 GCA_032361165.1 Enteromius paludinosus
TACTGGTGGATCTTTATCATTGTAGGGTGGTTGTGTACACACACTCCCAACACACATTTCAGTCCAAACAGCTTGTACAAGTGCCTGTACCACCGTATGACCCCTTTAAGCTTCACAAAGCAAATCTCAGCTATTTCTCCTAGACAGAAATTATGTTACATTGAGATCAAGTGGAACTCCTTTTGGGCCCTTTAGCTAATTTCAGTGAAATTATATTTCTATTGTTTCAGATTTTGAACAGTGCTCAGATCAAAACTCTACAAAGCAGATCTCATTAACATCTCAAACATTTTCCTCTCCTTCTCCTAGTATCTCTTGCTTTGATGTTTTTCCTGAGACATGACATTTCTAGAGGTTCAAATCTCGAAAATGTCTCAAATGGTGCATTGTGCGATCAAAATCAACATTTCAATCAAATATGAGACAAATATGCGTAAGAACTGTATCTCCTGAATTAAGCTGCATTTAAAGATCATTTTAGATCTCAGTAATGTCTCAAACAGAGTTCGGATTAGACAAGACGAAGTGTGCAATCAACCTCAACAAGAACTCAAACACTTCTCATCAAGCATTCGTTTAAACCTCTATAATCTTACTTAAGGATGACTATTTTCTCATTTATGCATTTGAATTCTAATCTCAGGAGAAACGGGGCTGTGAAAGAGTGAGCGCTGAGCTCACAAACACACATATTTTAACACAACAGATCCAGTTCCTGTTTGTCCATAATTACATTTATTCCCTTATTAAATCTTTATAATTCATAATGTCTGGCTTTCCAGCGGTGTTCCTCCGGCTCAGGCCTTTCCTAAATGCTTCCTACCTTCCGCGGAACGAGTGAAACGACACCAAATTGCTTTTCCAACATGCAGCGGGCTTGATAAAGACAGCCGTCAGTTCCTCTGCCATACTTTCTTTATGGTCTATGTGATTACGAACTGCAACCCACACTCTCTTCCAATCTGTCACGCAGCCATCGACTCAGAGAGAGAGAGACGGGCCAGATTCCTGTGTCTTTGTGTCAAAGATTAGAACTCACTGTTTGCTCTGGGATCCTACATTATCTTAACTACAGCAACACACAGCATTCCTCATGGCTTCGCACACGCTCTCGCAGGACCCTCACACATCAGATCATTAACCTGATGACACAATAAGCGCAGATTATTTCATGCACACACTGAAAAAACTGACGCTTCAAGTCATATTCATTGCTACTTGTAACACAACCAATGAACAAGTAACACACTCAAATTTGAACACTGCTCTTAAAACACTAGTGAGATTTAAGAAAATGTGTTTCATCTAAAATTGAATGCATTGTGAAACGGTATTTAGCCAGAATTCATAAGACTGAGGAAGTTGTTAAAGATATGTTGCACTTTGCATGCAATGGCCAAAATAAAACTAGAAACATATGTTAAATAATCCATTTCAATGTATGTGTGCTATTTGTATTGTGTATATATAAACACACACTCATACAGCATACATTTTTTTCTTAAATATATATACATGCATGTGTTTGTATTTATATATACATAATAAATATATATATATATGCAGTACACACTCATATTATGCAAACAAAAACTTTTATTTTGACAGCACTAACATATATATATATAATTTTGTTCAAATATATTTTTGTCAAACAGAAACTATAAAAATAAAACCAATAACAAGTATTAAATCAAATTAATTTTTTTCACAAAAAATAAAAAAAGTCAATGGGCTTCTGTGTTATTTGGTTCCTAATGTCCTCCAAAATAGCTCCTTTGTGTCCAAAAAGACAGGGAGACATCCAGGTTTTGAATCACACGAGTAAATGAGGTGAATGATTGCTCTTAACTCCATCTCATTGCTGAACAGGAGAAACAATTCTTTAAAACTCTCATTTGTGATTTTTCTTTCCCGTACTGTTCAAAGGCCTTGAAGCCACTCGAAAGGCTTTCAGCTCTGATTCAGAAATACTGCATGATGAAGAGATGAATTGTTTAGCAGGTGAATCTGAACAGAAGCATGTAGATCAGTGATAAGAGTCAGCCGTGAATGAAGAGGCTCTCACAGAAGACACGGTCAGGTCCAGGTCCAGTTTCACTGGAAACTTCAGGCTCGTTCTGTACACTTCTGACGCTGGGTTTCTGTTCTAAAGCGTCCTGATGGGTTTGGGACAGTGTAACGCTCGTCTGACCCGGATATGAGGCGTCCTTTAGGTGTGCGTTCTCTCAGGGGCCCCCGGGCTCCGGTTCTGTTTGCTTAGGACGTGCCACGGTACTCTCAGACAACTGCTTGTGTTTGCCCAGTCTCTCTCTCCATACAGCTGCTGCATTCCTGCCATATTTATTTATCTCATGTCCTCCGCTTTAACGTACAGAATCAACAGTCTACATTCAGTTCTCAGAGCCAGTAAGTGATTATATTTGTGATTATATACAGTGCATATATATTACAACAAATACAAAAATGAATTAGCTTTTTATATAATTACTTTAAAGAAAAAATATATATGATGTTAGATTATTATATATTATATTGCACAAAATACTATTAGTTAAATAAAATATTCTTCATGCAATACATTTAATTAAATTAAATTTAATAAAGTATTACTTAAAGAAATATAATATCATAAAAATATACATTACATATTTAAATACAATTAAATAATATAATATTATTTTATACTATATTTTATTATTTAATTAATTAATTATAAAATATTTTTATAGAATATTTATGTATACAGACTACACATATATAAATATATTAGTAATATTTAAAATTAGTATATATAAATAATTATAACAAAAATAATTTAATACATCACTGTTAGAAATTAGGTGAAAAATCACTCTGTTTTTAAACTTTTCATTTTTAATCATATTTTTTAGTATGTGTCTAGTTTTTATTGTGCAGTTTGATTGAGATTAATTCGAATGCACGATGAAAATGGTTTTTTTTTTAATAGTTAAAAAACTATTTTTGCAAAACAAACACACACTCACACACACATATATATATATATTCATTGGTGGGATGCATCAACACAGAGTCATGCGGCTGAAAGTAACAGAGGGAGATATACAAACACTAACAGGCTGACTATCTGCCTCAAATCCCACGGGGAACAAGGGAATGCTAGTTGGTCACAGCCGAGTTGATTTTGCGAGTTCTGTGGTATTTTCTCTGTTAGCTTTAGCTTCTCTTCAGCAGGTTCAGGTGGACCGTCGGCTGTCAGACCGGCAGATAATCACAGCCCAAACAATATCTGCAACTTCCAGGCCTTGTCAAAGTTTCCTGCATTCACAGCTCGTAAAACTTCCACGAAATGTGTTTCTGCAGCCTGGTGTCCCGAGCAGAGCCCGAGCTCCTCAACATCCATCGCTAATAACCTCACATACACACTCATGCCATTCATCAGCGCATGTTCGATCTACATGTTCATTAAAACTTTTCTTTTAAGCTGCACATTGAGATTTAAATACAGCTTTAGCAAACTCATATCCAAGTCAGAATGCACACTTTTCAATTCCTGATGAATAAAATTCCACTCGCCTACATTTTTTCCCCTTTAGAAATGCAAAACATTCCCTCCCAGCTAATGAAAATGATGTTCCAAGAACGTTTTGCTAACAATCACATGAAGTGTTTTGTCACGTATTAAGAATGTTAGTTCTTAGTTATGCTAAGACCGTTAGAGAAACATTCCATTCCATCATTTTGAAAATGTTTAAGAATGTTACATTTGAATGTTCTGTCAACGTTCAGAACACCCATTAAAAAACAGAGAAGCATACCTTTTAAATCATTTTGTAACTGAATGAAACATTACTTCTAAATGTTTTTAAGCGTTAATCTTTTCTCCGTCTCGTACGTATTGAGAAGGATTTTTCGTGGTTAGAGGAACATTAGAATAACATTCCACTGTATCATTCTGAAAACATTAAGCGAATGTTACATTTGAATGTTTGCTCAACATTTAAAACATTTCTTCTCGGCGTAAATGTTAGAGAAAAATTGCATTTGATCATTTTGGAAACATTACGAGAATGTTACATTTGAATATTCTCCTAACGCAAAACACCAAAGAACGTTTTATCTTGGTTATATGAACGTTAAAGGAATGTTACATTGTATCATTCACTGTTAAACGTTTTTATAACATATAAAGAGTGTTTCATCCTGAAACATTCAATTCTGTCATTTGGAAAACGTTACGTTTATTACTGAAGAACGTTATTAATTCTTTATCATTTATAATCTCTCGTTCCATAAACATCATTGTAAGAATATTTTGACCTAGTAACGTGATGGGAACGTTCTCTGTTCAAACCAGTTGCGTTTTGACTTGAACCTCCTCACCCCGACTCTACAATTACTTCACAATAAACGCCTTCAGAGATTTCCCATTATAATTTTCTTCTTCTAACCACCACAATTCACATTTATTGGTCGCTCATTATCATTGCTGCAATAATCCTGCAGATTTAGAAGCGCTTTGTGCTTTCATAAGTCATTTCCAGCAGCGCCTCGCAGAGCCGGACGAAGTGCTTTCAGTAAGATGAGCTCGAACGCTTTCACTAAAACTTTTTTTTTTTTTTTGTGGGTCTGTGTAGAAAGCCACAGATGAGCGAGGTGACAGGTCCACAATGAAGCCGAGTCCGCTAAAAATAATCACTGAGTGCTTTCATTGTATTTATGTAACACTTCCTTTAAAAACCCCCACAGCAGGACGGCAGAACACCTCCAAAGAAACAACACTAGTTAGTCATTGAGAAATGCTCCAGCACCAGACCAAAAATAGGCTTTTTATGGGCTGAAGTCAAAACGCACTCCGCTTACTTTCATAATACGAGTTCTGGGTGAAATGTGAATGGTTTATCAGTGCAAAATGAGTCGTATTTATCAGCCATCTGCAATTTACAGATACTTTTCACCGTGCAATCAACTGACATGATCAATTAGAAACTCTGATAACGCACATGATCTTTTGGTTAAAGTCACGTTTGCTGGAAACACAATCAGCCTGATCTGCCCTATAAGCCAGCGTCTGATGTCAATAACATCCGGATTTGCTTCAAGCAGGAAGTCAACCGTATACACCCGTATAAAACAAATATATACATCCGAGCACAATAAATGCATCGTTCAGGCCCCCGATGATCCTCGGAAGTCACGTTTTGTACCCGATGAAATCGTCTGCACTCACATGTGCATCAGGGGTTAAAACACTTCCTGACCGACAAGAGACAAACTGAAAACCACACACACGCGGGTGACAAAGAAACTGTGCGAACTCTGCGATGCCATCCTGTTTGGTTTAGGTTCAGCTGCCACAAAGATATTTCCTATTTCAAACTTACACAAGCAGCCATTTTATGACGAGATATACAACAATCGCTCAGACTGCAGCCTTAAAAATAAAGCTGCTTCACCACGCCATAGAAGAAGCTTTTTGTCTAAGCGGTTCCACGAAGAACCTGTAACATCTGAAGAACCTTCCTGTTTCACTAAAGCTTCTTTGTGGTGAAAGAAGGTTATTAAGATTAAGGATCAAGATCAAGATCGCTACGAGGCACCATTATTTTTAAGAGTGTACGATCATGGCAAAAAAATCATAACTGTCGATTATTCTCTTGTAATTGTATATGCAATTATTAATATGTTTTTTTCACAATTTACACTGAATTATGTTTGTGTGATTGTTTGAAGCAACTGCATGCAAGCAACATAAACAAGCTGAATAACCTTTATTGCTTTTCTACAGTATTAAACCTCAAACGTCAATTATACATTGGATTGGTTTCATCTTTAAAGGAATAGTTCACCCAAAAATCATCATTTACTCATCCTCGAGTCGTTCCAAACCTGTATGAATTTCTTTGTTCTGCCAAACACAAAGGAAGACGTTTTGAAGAAAGTATGCCAGCAGGCTGTTTTGGTCACCATTGACTTCCATAGTAGAAAAAAAAGAAAACTATGGAAGTCAATGGTGACCCAAAACAGCCTGGTTACAAACGTTCTTCAAAATATCTTCACTTGTGTTCTGCATAATAAAGAAATTCATACAGGTTTGGAACTACTCGAGGGTGAGTAAATGATGACAGAATCTTCATTTTTGGGTGAACTATCCCTTTAAATAAAAAAAATAATTAGAAAATCGATTAATTGCGCAACCCTAGTGTAAATGTTTTTATTTACATGCGACGCCAGCTCTTCTGTTTAAATATGAAGAGTAAAGCAGCTCCGCTCTTGTTGGTCTGTCCTGAAAGCCATATCCCTGGCTCCGAGTCCTGAGCGCACTAGAACAATAAACTTCTGTCTTTCAAAGTGGCGATCAGAGTGCGGCAACATCTGGTGGCGGGACTCATTTTTGGCTCTCCAAACCGCTGACTGACAATTATGGTCAGCCGAGAAATAATGCATCCAAGAAAAATCTCCAGTCCATTTTTTTTTCCATGCATTACCGACCACCTTCCAAAAAAAACCCGGTGCATGCACCCATCCCGTTCACGCAGCCGAAACGAGATGCTATTTGCGTTCATGCATTTAGGGGTGCAGCTACTGCGAGCCCACCACATCCTGAAGGGGTCCGGGGCCGTGCCACAGCATACCGCCGTTCTGTAAGGTGCTGACGGGTAGGAAACACAGGCCCCACATCAAGCACTGACAGCTTCTGATCAAAGTGCCCTGCAGCCCCGTGGGGAGATCGGAATTAATGTCTTCGCCTATTTCCACTTCACTTTTCTGTATTTTTCATCAGTTCACTTTAAGGTCATATTGCAACAGCCCTGTACAGTCAATTCTAATGCAGATTTAATAGATTTTTTAATAGATTTTTTTAGGATGTGTACTACAATAGATTTTTTATTGTGCATTCCAATTAATCTCTTAATTTTTGATTAGGTTAAAAAAATATATATATACTGTAAGTAACACAATAAAACAAAAACATTATGACAAAAAAAACTTTTTTTTATCAAGTAAACTCTTCATTTTTTTTTTTTTTTTTTTGATGTGTTGCATGGCATCTCTTTGTAATTATTTGTGAAATTTATTAGCCATTTTTGATTGCTTATATACCAAATGTTAATTGAATGCGGGTTTTAATTGTCAATGTAAATAAAGGTAACGTAACTTGACTAAAATTGCAGAATCAAGCTGTTAACAATACAGATTGTGTCAAAGCAGCTTTGCAGTATCAAATAGGAAAATAGTGTGCCAATAGTGAGTCAATAATGCAATTTGATAAGACTTTTATTAAAATTATTGCAATAAAAACCTCTGCGGTGTAGAAAAACAACAGAATTGGTGATGTCAGCTTAAATGAAAAGTTGTTTAAAAGCATTAGCAAGTTGTTCTTCTGCTTTATAATAATGTGTTGTCATGTATAAGAATTGAAATCAAATGGTACATTTGTTTGACAAAACTTTACAGTATGTAATGCATTAGTTAAGTTAGTTAAATCTCAACTAACTATGAGCAACATATTTGTACAAGCATTGATTAATCTTTGTTCATGCCCTTATTGTACATTATTTGTTCTAAACAATAGAAAGCATATTTTATGCATATAATTTTATTATTTATTCCATTCTGCAACAAAATGGCAAAAAGGCAAAGCTCAGGTGGTTTTATCTTTAACCGTTTGGTCACAAAAAAATTCTGCAATTAATTTACATAGACATGCAAGTCTCACTAAAGTACAAATAATGTAACCCCTACATAGCCTTCTCTCAATGGCTTGCAAATCAAATTTAAAATCTAAATAAAACATTGTTCTCAACACATTCCTATATACAGAGTGAAAAAAAAGTAGTACAACTGATTGGATGGTAAAACGAAAAAAATGGGTGAATTGTATCAGAAGTGGTTGACGTCAGCTGAAACAGAAAGTCGTTTAAGAGGCAAGGCAAGTTATTGCATTTCGATGAAAGATTATGAAGGCGGTTTTTCTCCTTTGTAATAAAGTGCAATGATAAATCCTTCACAGCAGCATCAGGAACATGCATTAAGAAAGTAAATAAAGTCAGTTTTGACTTCTCAAAACCACAGCAGCAGAAAATCCCCAGACAAACTCCTTGTCACCTGAAGGGATGATCACACATCTCCAGATTCCCATCATCCAGCAGGTACTAAACTCGCTGGCCGGATCAGCAAGTGTCCCAGAAGTCTGTGCAGCTCTTGTTCCCCGCGGACAGGCATCGTTATTATTTACCGCCTGCATTACTGAATCAGTTGCTATTCAGCATGCAGCCAGCAGCCATTCAGAGCGTCAAACCTCCAGCGCGTTCGCTCGCTCTCTCTCTCTGCCAAGGCCAATTAGTGCTCGGCTGCGCCGCTCCCCCACACATACTGACAGCGCTTCACAAAACATTTACTGCATTACTGCATGGGCTTTATACAGCAGACAGGGCAGAAAGATGAGAAGTCATTTCTGCACGGTGGTCACCCAGTCTTCAGCTCTTTGAGTCTGAACTAAAACAAATGTGCAGTGGCTATTAATGTCCTGGGATGTAAATATCACCATGCAGTTTAGTACTAGAACAGTATGGGTTTTTCAAGAGATCAATATAGTGCTAAGTCATGATTGAATAAATTATTTTTTTTTTATTCAATTGCATTGTATATGCAATGACATTAAACATGCAATCCTAAAAGATCTTCACTGTATTTGCATAAAATTTGTGTGTGTTTGTATATATATATATATATTGCATTTTAGCTACTTTGTGAGACTTTGTGAGACTTCTTTTTGAATAATATATATTTATGACAATTATATAAATATAAATGGCAAATAAATAGATATAAATATATTTATATTTATGGATTTCTTTTAATTTTATATACAGTATATGTACATATTTATAGAAAATGGCTGAAATGCAATGCAAATGCAGTTTTGTTTTTATTTTGGATATGTATGTATGTGTATTTATGTGTGTGTGTGCAAAAATAGTGTGTCAATAATGCAGTTTTATGTGACTTTTATTAGAATTGTCGCAATAAAAGCTACCAGGGGGTATGAAAACAACAGAATTGGTGATATCAGCTAAAGTGGGAAATTTTTTTTTAAAGACAATAAGATATTGCATTTTAATAAAAGGTTATAAATCATATTAGAATTGAAATCAGTTCAAATGCTACATTTCTTTGGCGACACTTTACAATTGTTAATGCATTGGTTAAGCTAATAAATGCTCAAATAAACCATGAGCAACATATTTTGTACATATATTGAGATTTTGTACATTTTCCTACACACACACACAAATGTAATGGCAGAAAGTATACAAAATGCGATCATACAAACTAATTGTCATAGCTTCTACGTAAAACTCACAAAGTGCACAATCTATGGGCGTCTCTTAGATCTCTGTATTTCACACAGGTATTGGAGTTTTGTAACACAGTTTTGTGGTTCTGACTCATAAAGCAAAGCGTTGAATAGTTCTGAAAAGGTCTCGCTCACCACAGAGCGCACAGACATTTTCACACCGCACGTCAGCAATACAGGTGCACAGTAGGGCCGTGAAGAGCCTCATTGTGAACGTCTCTACATTTCACAACATAAGTGTGATTTACTCTCGCCAGCACAATTTCTACAACATCGAACCTGGAATCGTTGCATTTAACTATGCATATTATTTGTAGAAGTGCCCTTGACATGCAGGTGCGTTCAAAAGTCTGACAAGCACTAGGAATACTTCCAATTTGCTTGGCTTTCTAATTTAAGACAGCGTTTCTCATCGCAAAAACTTTCAATTTGGGGCAAAAAGCATGTCTTGGTAATCCAACCCTTTATTTTCACTGATGCATTCAGTGATATTCATAAACCTGTAGACATTATAGCTACAAAGCATCCCGATGGATGAAAATAACGAAGGAAGAATGGCTCACAGGCAGGTTTATGATGTTGTGGCAGCACCGTTAGACGGATCGCGCCGCTCTGCCATACAAATGAACGGCTCAGCGCTGCTTCTGTTAGGCTCCGACCGCCTCTTTCCACCTAATTAACTTCCCCGTGTTCAGAACGCAGCTCAGCCGGCCTGACGACTCATTTTATCTCACATCTCCATTACAGTGTCGAGGAAAGAGGAGAACTGTCATATACAGGAAAAGGTAATTACCGGCGGCATTTGCTCTATGCAAACAGATAGCATCGTTTTCACTTGTTGTTTTCTCTGGTCTTAAAGTGAACAAGACTGAACGATTTTAAGATAACACGTAAGTTTGTAAGTAAACATATGCATGCTATCTTTTGCTGTTCAACCAATATGTGCATTACGACGCTGACACAAATCCTACAACGCACGTTGCTTGAACATGCAGAACCTGAGGATTTTTCCCATGCAATCATCAAGCACATCTACATTTCGCTGCATGCCTCCATATGCAGTGTACACGTAAAAGGTCTCATTTATGAGCACAGCATGCACCAAAAAAATTGCCACAATTTTCTTCTTGGAAAACCTCTTGTTTCTCTTGCCTGCTTATACTGCACTGATGCATTCTGGTTAACGTATTATTTATTTATATTAAGCAAAAGACAGTCGTACTCATAGATGCACCACTCTGCACCCATTTCCAGTAATTGCTAGGCCTACGAGTTATTTTTAGAGGGTTTAAGCAGCGAAGAACGAGCTCAAAGAGTAAGACAGAGAGAGACAGACTCTTTGAACAGGCTAAATAATAAGCTAAGGCCTCAGACTCGCTTCATATGAATCAAGGTTTTCTGCCGTCACACAGCTGGTAATGTGCCATTGCCACCCACTTCCAGCGATCTGATTCAGGAGCGATAAAGTTTTTTGGCTGCAGCTTAACATCTGAGGTGCCATTCCTTTTTGACGGCTGACAATTGGACGTCCAGTAAAACTTCCACAAAGCTCACGGTGCCAACTGCTTTACTAATCTGTGATCGAACGTGAAATAACATCTGCATCCCATTTTAACTCCTATAATCTGACATATATCTAATGCAACAAGACGAATGTAGGATAAGATGGAATAATCGGATGCACGATGGTGGAAGGCAAACTAATGAATCTCAGTCAGAATCATGCATTAAGGCAGTAGACAGTAAATAGGCTGGATTTTTATTTAACGCTGATTATCACAGAAATCGATCTATTGGAAATCAAACTCTTGACATACTAACACAAGCGAGCGCTATGAATATACTCGAAGAGTCAGAAGTAGTCGGCTTGTCTCTAACACTCATATGAGTCACGGCTAACTGTGGCCTGCCTATCTCTGTCTGCATTAATACAGTAACGCCGGTGAAGAGGGGGAAGTGGTCCATCTTCTCTTAACCTATCCAACTTCAATTTTAAACGCAGAGAATGAGCCCCGGGCGATGCACAAGTCATAATGCATTCGACAAATATTCTCTGGGTGAAACATGCATTTATGAAGAGATGGCCTTTAGAGCAGGAATTCACAGAGCGTATGCTTAACAAACAATACACCCACTCATGAAAACGAGAGATAGAAAGTCAGCATACTCAAAGTGAGAATGAGTCACAGCTCAACTGAAACTTCAGCATGAAGACAGCAGAAAAGAATGTCCGACCCAAAATCTTCCACAGACTCTTATAACTAGGCTTTGCACCATTGGACCGATGGGCGCTTGAGTAAATACTAACACAGCAGTTAGCAGCGGCGGTGCAGGTCGTGTTTGCATTGGAAGTATGGATCTGGCAGGTTTGTTGCAGGGCAAATGATGACACTGGTTAATGTATTATCGATTGCCTGGTTGTTATAGCTGTAAAGTTGCTTCCCTATTCCGAGGTGTAACTGCCTGCAAAACTGTAAGCATGCTTAAAGACAGGATGTGAACAAATCAACAGATATTAACCTTAAAGGCTGATTCTTTATTGATGCCAAGCAGCTTTCTGAACTTGTCCAACTTTGCGGAATTCTCAATGGCGTGGATTCCTATTCAAATGACTGAAACTCTCCTGCAAAAAAAGCGCCAAATAACGGTAAATGTTACCGTTGTGTTACATACCGTAATGTTACCGCACTTTTACGTGCTATAGATATAAAATACACTGGACAAGTGCTATTTGGAGGATTGTTAAGTAAATATGGCGTGTTTACTGCTAGCTAGCTGAATAACAACACATGCACATTCTTAAAAATAAATATGTCGCCCCCTTGTGTACATCTGGGCAACGCAAGATTTGTTTCGCAAACTGAAATGTGACACCGATACAGCAGTATTTGTCTTGTGCATCAACATGGTGGCCACCGTTAAAAAAACCAAACACTATTTTATTATTTTCTTGGATGTGCAATTGGAAAAAGTAGAAAAGTGCACGGTTAATGGCCATAATTAAAGTATATCATTATACGAAATGCTGCTAACCTAACAATAAAACCTTTACTGCACTAAAACTTAAATCCAGATGGGATTGCATTTAGTATCACAAGTCTTCTAAAATAATTACTGCAATCAATTTTTTATTTCGATTTTTTGGTTCTTTGTAAAGCCAGCGTAAATTCATTGCTGAAAACAGAAACTCAAACTTCTGTCATTTTGGTTTCCCACACAGTATGTGCATTGTTCCACCATTTACTACATTTCATGCAAGCATGAAAAAAGCTCATGCGTGGCTCAGGAATGCAGCGTGTAGCATGTTTGTGTGTTAGCAGCAGGAAACGATAGTCACTTATCATGGATGGCCTAGTTTTTCACAACTATTTCCGGTTCATGTGGCACCACTGTAAACCACTTCACACAAACACTAAAACGTTACATATTAATGCAAGACCTCTATACGTGACCTTCATTTGGGGCCTCTCAAGAATGCTGGAGAATATTGCATTATTAAAGCTGGGGCGCATAAAGAGGGCCATTGTGGTGGGGAGAGCAGCTTTCCCCCTAAAATTTAGTTTCATAATGTCCACTTGCACGGGATCATTTTTCAACGTATGGAGTTGGCTTAGATTACTCTGCTCTCCATTTGCCTGCTGATCTTTTCCATATGCTCAGAGCCACAAGCTTAACTCTGTGACACCCTACTATAAACACCCATCAGCAAATTATGAGTTACTCTCTGTCAGGACGACTGAATTTTAAGCTCTATCACAGGCTGCCTTAAAAAAATAAAAACTTGCAATGCTTCTAAAGAAAGAGGGGCTTTTAAATAATGCACTTATTCTTAAAGCTAAAAGCCAGTGTTTCGACCACTATATAGCCAACATAATTATATATATATATATATATATATATATATATAACAACTTTTGCAATAATAAGTACATAATTAACAAATAAATAAATAAATTGTGGTATAAAACGAAAAGACGTTGGGCCGCATCCTGACGCTCAAAAATCCTCGCAATTGATTGGTTCCTGTATAACAATGTACATATTCATATGCATATGCATAATTCATATTTTTTTACTCATATGTTGTCGCTGAATATCCGGTTTGGTGGCGTTTAACTACTGTTCAAGCTTCACGAACACAACACGGAACACGGAAAATGTTATCGCTACCGCTCGATCAGCGCGCGACCAGCGCTTCAAAACATGATACAATTTTGAAAGAACTGCGAATCTGCGTAAACAAAATGCGAAAGTGACAGCTGCGTTCAACAACATGACAAAAGCACATTTTTGCGTGAGCTTACCAGCAACACAGAGAACACAATAAAACAAAACCCGAAAAAATATCAGCGTGCACTACAGCGGAATTCTAGCAGCCTATCGAATAATAGCATTATGCGCAAACTCGAAGTGCAATAGCGATCTAAATTTTTCTTAAAGTCCGTAGAGAAATGAGGATGTATAGTAACTGACAGCTAAACTCTTATACTAGTCAGCCTCTACTGACGACTAATCCTAGTGCACATACTATTTTCACTCTGCACGGTACAGTATCTTATACATATTGACTCGTTAGTAGATTATGCACGCTATTCTTTTTAAAATACTGCCTCCTTTATATGTTTTTTTTTTTTTTTATGAAAACTGCTGAAAGCGCTAAATGCACTATTCACTGCTCTGGATCTGGAACTGTCTTGTTTCATGTCAATCAAAAGCAGAAACAAACGCACATCATCGTAGAAATCCTGCCAGAGAGACTAGCTGAGTTCCCCGTCATTAATAAATAACGCGCCTAAGAACTAATGAAGTGTTCGCTAACACGTGGAATAGCAACTACGTCACAGAGGGATGCAGTTCTATCAACAAAGCAATTATGCAGCTAATTCGCATCCAGACAGAAAGAAACGAGCGCCCCGTGTCTCCTATAATTCACGCTCAGTGAGAGGTGCTGGAGGGGAGCTCTCCATCTTCCCTCGGGAAACGGGCTGCCGGAGTCTTTAGCGGACTTTAGTTCACTCAGCCTAACGCTTTTCAGGTGCGACGCCACATTTTAACGAACAGCCCGGCGTCGGACGAGTACGCCAGCAGATGCACGCGCAAGTGCACGGTTCCCGAGATAGCGAACTAAGTTTGGGACTGTTTTCCACCTGGTCCGGAGATGCACGCGCGTCCGAGGTTTCGCATCACCCACCAATGCGCGCTCAAAACTAACACGTTCGCCATGCTCAGCCTACACTAAATAACACCACGTTCATTCTGCAACAGATGAAACTGCCTCTGAAGTGAACGAAGCAGGTTATTTCCCATCTGGGAAAGAGAAACTGAACTGCTGCGTAAAGAAGAAGGAGAAGCCAACGCACGGTGGGGTAAATTACCTTGTTGCAGTGGTAATAGTCCAGAGAGGAGATGCTGGTGTCGGTGGGTAATGTACAGGAGCCCAAGCTTGAAGGAGGTACAGGGTAAAATCTCACATCCATCGCCCGCTCCGCTAGACTGAAGGCATGGAAAGCAGCTCGCGCTTCTGTTCGCTCGCGTCTCTCTCTCTCTCTCTCTCTCTCTCTCTCTTTCACACACACTCTCTCTCTCTCTCTCTCTCTCTCTCTCTCTATTGTTAACCCAAACAAAAAGCAACAGAACGACTGAAAGAGAAAGGGGTTGAGCCTCTTTTTTGCTCTACTCACATCCGTTCACGGGATTTGTTCTTCTGTTCCATATGAAAACGCGCGCGGTGATGCTCGGAGGATATTTCGCTCTTATTTACGCGCTTAAAATGCACTTTAACGCAAAATAAAGCATTAAGCCTATATCTGTTAATCTATTAAATATAAGTGGAAATTGCCTATTTTTTAAAGTAGTTTTACTACAAGTAAAGCGTTAGAGTTTTTCTTTTTAACAAAATACGTCTCTAGTAGAATGCTATTGAATTTGTTTTTAATAAACAAAAATATAGCCTAAAAAAATGCAATATGCACAGTGACCAAAGCATCCAAAGCATTATTTTTAAGATACATTTCCAATACAAAACAGTATATGACTTAACTTTGAGAGATACAGAACACAGAAATCTCCTGCTTTATGACTCTCTGTGTGTGTGTGTGTGTGTGTGTGTGTGTGTGTGTGTGTGTGTGTGGGGTTCACTCACACAGACTCCTCCATGTGAAATGCCAGGCGACCTCTGCCGATGGGAGCGGGAAGGAAAAGAAGAGATGGATGAGAAAGATTTGAGATGGGACATACGGTTGAATTGATGACCGCTTCACAAACAACGCCCTCAAAAACTATTTGGACTTTTAAAGTTGCAGAAAAATGCATCACTCAAATAGATGTTCTGAGTCCTATAGAGAAACACCTCAGAAAACCAGCCAATCATAAGCGCTCTTTTTCTGTCAATCATTTCGCAGATGGATAGATTGGTTATGTGAACGTTAAAACAATTATAAGAGAATGTTACATTTAATTACTCTGCAATTATTCGGTGATTGTTAGTTTGCACCATTTTAAAGTAAAGTATGAAGTTTGAGTTAGGCCTGCTAACATTTGGTTTGAGAACGTTATTAAGGGCCAGATAACTTGGTATGGGTTATGGAGATGATAATAGCTACACATTTCTAATGTACAATCATAGTTCATTTTCATATCATCAAAATCGCTGCAAAGATTCTCAGATATACTCTATAGACTGTTTTTATGGGTTTAACTAAACTTTAAGCTTCGCCAATATAAAATATGCAGAATATTTTAATAGCATGCGAGTCAGTGTTTATGGTTTAATAGACAGGGCTAAGGCCATGGTTCAGTGAGGACATTTAGTCATTGTAATGAATACTCCTTAGAAAAAAAGCATCACTGGTTTGCTGGTTAAGTCAGTGCAAATTTCTTTCAGTTGAAACAGCTCAGATTTTACATATAGGACTAGCCTGAAGCCATGTCTATCAATATACTATATAATTATAGCACTATTCAAGTGACGTTGCATGCATCTGGAAGCCTTTGCTTATTTGTGCTTCTACACCAACTCATTTATCAGATTTTTTGCTGTGCATTTGTGCCCACAGTTTGCCCTGACAGAAGAAAAGAGAGAGAATTAAACAGCGAATAAGAGAGAGATAGACGGAGCACTACATAAGGCAAACAAATATAGCTAATGTGAACATGAACAGATCACTAACTCAGCTGCAAAGCTGCTCGTATTCTCTGTACACAAGCCATGGATCTTTAATATGCACAGTTGCATATAGAACGAGTCTGTGCATCATTTGTGTGTGTGTGTGAGTGAGTGAGTTGTCATTGTCATCGCAGTAGGACACTTGTTGTCTCTCCACGACCGTGTGCGTGTCAACATGCTTATTGTACCACATGCAGTTCGTGTGAGTGTGTTGGAGAGGGTCCTGGGGTGGGAACTTGTTTAATAAAAGCCACAGATGGAGAACTCAACAGGCATGTGGAGCAGACGCTCGTAAGAGAGAAAGAGAGAACACAGGCGTTCATGCATCGCATTTATGTGCATGCACATGCATGTTTTATGTATCTGTGTGTGTGTATATTTAGGGGTTAACAGGCTCAGGGATTCCATTGCATCATGGCTTTGGAATGTGTAGTGCCTCCCTTCCCAGCATCCTCTTGTGTTCAACAAAGAGCAGGGACAAAAAAACCTTGCTAGTGCAAAGATTTGTTTTATTTATGAAGCACTGATAAGCTGCAACCCAACGACCCCCAGAAACCAATTACCGCCATACGGCTTTAATTGACCGAGTCTCACAAAAGAACACATCCAGGTCATTATTTCACCACAAAATCACAAGAAAGAAGCTGGTCTGACCGTTCCCCCAAAATACAGAACATTCTGGTTTCAAAACATTTTAGATCCAAACATGCAGACACAGAAGCAACACTGATGTTTGTTTGAGATTAGGGCGGGACTCTCTGTTTAGCGACGAATGGCAGAAAGCGATGTGGAAACCTGTTTGGAAACAGAATTATTTTGGTTATTCTGAAGTGATGATAGTGCCACAGAAAATTACTCACTTCATTTCCAAATAAATATATACATATATATATATATATATATATATACATACAATTTTTATTATTCATTTAGTATTTATTTATTTAATTATTTTGCATTTATTTGTATTTGTTATTAATCTGTCTATGCACATATATCATTCATTGATTCATTCATACATTTACTGATTCATTTGTTTGTTCATTCATCATTCATTCTGATTCATTCGTTCATTTATTCATGAACTTAAATTGTTTGTTTGCTCATTCACTCACTCATTCATTTATTTATTGATTGTTTCCTCTATTCATTCATGCATCATTCATTCACTGATCCATTTATTCATCCACTTATTCATTTGTTTGTTCGCTTATTTATTCATTCCTTCATTCAAATATTCATTTGTTTGCTCATTCACTCACTCATTCATTAATTTAAATGACTTTTTAGGATGAATAAAAATGTATTACATTGCATTCATTAAAAAAGTAGGTAGATGTATGTAATATACATATAAAACATGTATGAATAATGAAAATGACAACAACAGCAAAAACAGCCAGACAGATAAAAGATGAGCATTTAAAGAGACAATGAGCTTAACTGTACAAGATAGTAATATCCCAATGCAAAAAAAAAAAAAAAAAAATCAATTTGTTCTTTAAAAAAAAGGCTTTTCATGCAAAATTAATTTTCTTTTAATTTGCGAAATGTGACCTAGACATGTTTTTTCCGAGACTCATCCAATTACTCCTGCACTTAGCCAATTAACAAAGCAGATGACACTTTGCATTTCATGAAAACCATTGAAAACCGCTAAAAACAGCAATTGTCGCCTTCTTTACAATAAACGAAGCGCACACACACAGATGTCGACGAGCTCGTTCTGCCATAATAAGCGAGGACCAATAAATAAGGGAGGTTACACAAGTGTTATTAAATGTCAAAATGATTACTGTGTCAGCGAACGGCTGGCTTATTCGAGCTGAACACGTCGAGTTGAGCTCTCGTCACAAACCACCTCCACGAACAAAAGAATACACTCTTATTATAAACTTACGTCGCAACACGTTAAACCTTTTGCTCACATTCAGTGTTTCTGAGTGTTTTTGTGCTCCTGTCCACTGATTTCTGTGCTTGATTTCAGGAAATTTAAGAAGATAATGTCGGAAAATTACTCACCCACATTGTTCCAAACCTGTTTGCTTTTCTCCTGTGAAACACAAAAGAAGGTATTTAGTAGAACGTTCACGCTGCTCTTTTGTGGCCACTGCAAGGAGAAACTGTAAATAAAAGGACAAAAAGCATAATGAAAGGAGTTTGCACAACTCAGTTGCTCATAATTGATTATTTGCAGCAAGCTCATTTGCATATTCACATACATTCTGTTCAGCTGAATGGTTTATCTGTGGGCGAGGGCATGAGATTTCACAGCAGCCGTGGAGGAAACAAACACGTGAGGGTGAGTAAATGATGACAGAAATCAGTTTTTTGGGTGAACTATTCCTGTAAGTGTGCTGGTTTTGGTTCGATGGCTTGTGTTTGCCGGCTTTGGTGAGAAAGTGAATGCGTGCCGTTTACAGGGGTGTTCGTTTTATCCTCCCCAAACCCTGACCGTCAGTAATGACAAGATGTTCTGCTCTTTACAAGAAATGGACAGCTGAAGAGCCGTTTCCATTCGCTGCGAGTTTCCATTCAGCCACCACCAAAACTGAAAAACAGAATGACAAAAAATTTTTATTTAATCTATAGTGCACAAAAAATTGGCTCAAATTCTGTTTCGTGAGCTATATTTTACTGTATAGATAGAAGATATGAGAGGTTGTCAATATATTTCCAATGTGAGCAATATATAATATACAAATAAACAATACACATACAACAAAAAATAACTCAGATATACACCATATACATACACACACGTTTTATTTTATTTTATAGTCTGTGTTAAGTTATTCATTTCTGTTAATATTGTTAATTAGATCTTATATACTTTTTCTATTTTTTTTAGTTATTACAGTTCTAGTTATTTATTTTACATTAGATATTTTATTTATTTTATTAATTTAGTCTGAATTATTCATTTTTGGCAATATTTTGAATATTATTTCATTTTTATATTTTGTGTTTTTTATTTGGATTTTAATAAAAAAAAAAAACATTTTAATATATATATATATATATATATATACATATAAATATGTACTATTATTATAGTACTTTAAATGAAAATGAACATCGATGCCTTTACAAATATATAAACTAAATGCATTTTATAATATATACTGTGTATATATATATATATATTATAATAATATATTTAGCATCCATTAATACATAGATGTTTTTATATTACTGTTTACAGTGAATTTGTTTATTTGTTTGTTTGCTCATCTCTCTACTGAAACACTGAATTGATGTTTTTAACCATGTAATTTGGTTTATTTTGTTGACCAATGGCTCATACTGTAAATTTACAGTAAACAGAAGGAGGTTATCAACACACTTCCTATACAGTACGCATACCTTTAAAGACCGCACTCTTTTGGTAATGCCATGCGATGGCGACGTGTAGCATTTATTTCCTGAGTTTGTTTCATGTTTACTTTGGTTATTCGAAATCATTAAATCCATAATCCTTCCTGCGGGGTTTTCAATCAGGTCTTTCTTATTGCGTAGCTTTTGCATTATAAATAATAAATGTCAGAGCAGACCTCGCTTCTTCGTAATGATTGTGACATTTCAAAATCAAAACGAGTGCACTCCACTTGCTGAAGAGTCAAATTTTCCCTCAACAAAAGACTTGACTCAAAGCCAACAAAATGACTAAGATCAGCACTTTGGTTATCATCAGACACTCTGTCATTTTTCTCTTGCTTTTCATGCACTCAACTCCAGCACAATCCGCTCTGTCAACTCCAGAAAGAACAGGCTGAGATTCAACTAAAACATATTCCTCTGCTTTCTCTCTGGATTTAATAAACCACAAGCACCTGTCTGTCTTTCTGTCTGTCCCTCGCTTTCTCATTCTCAATCTGCAGATATATAGATATATAGATATACAACGTAAAAATTAACTGTAAAAAGCGGTTAAATGGTTAATGTCAAATTTACAGGGGTAAACTGACATTCCCAGAATTCCCTGCATTGCATTTCAAATTTAGCTTGAATGTGATGTTTTTTCTTTGAAATAACTATGTTTCTT
The DNA here is from genome assembly GCA_032361165.1 of Enteromius paludinosus. Lineage (NCBI taxonomy): Eukaryota > Metazoa > Chordata > Actinopteri > Cypriniformes > Cyprinidae > Enteromius > Enteromius paludinosus. The sequence continues at coordinate 20,349,066 of JAUMHQ010000058.1, forward strand.
TTGGTTTTTTCCCATCGGTTATGTTTAATTGGGTTGTGTCACATGTGATGTTGTTAAAGGGGCCATAGAATGGAAAACTGAATGTACCTTGGCATGGTTGAATAATAACAGTTCAGTACATGGACATAACATACTGTG
>JAUMHQ010000058.1:20349303-20359645 GCA_032361165.1 Enteromius paludinosus
CTACATACCTTCTATGTACATATCAGAGAACAATTGAAAATATTCTCTCAATGCATTCTATGGCACCTTTAAATGAATGTTTACTGCATATTTCAGTTTAATGAGTGGTCATGATGGTGTTTAGTGTTTGTGTGAATGACACTGGGATCCTTCTATAAGGGCTTTGGTGCATCATGTGACTTTCTCATCACCACCTGCATTTGGTGCTTATCAGTGTATTTCAAAGATAGAGGTACTGTACAAAACAGATTTCAGCACTTTAATAAGCTGGTATAGTAAAAATGTATCATTTAATGAAATTACGGTATGTGCATTTTTCCTAAAACTATAAAAAAAAAAAACTAAAAATGTTGCCATTTTTTAACTGTAAAATTTACGGGTTTTTCTTTTTTTTTACAGTGTATAACTGAACTGTGTTGTTTGTATAATCATTCAGTCCCCTCAGGTTAAAGGCACAGTATGTAAGATATTTGTAATAATACCACTTCCACGGTGTACTTACGTTATCTCAGAACCGTCCCAGTTCAATGTCGCCTATCAATGATGCAATATCCGCGCTATCCTCAGTTCCGCCTGTGAATACTACGGCAACACACGTGGACAAATGCGGAAGTGATTTATTATCGTGCCAGGCTCACATGGAAACATGGCTGGAACCGTGCCTGACAGTTCCAAGAACCGTTCGGCCCGATGGTGGAAAAGCGTTCCATGCTTCGTCATTTTGTCATCGAACAACTGTTATTGTTTTGAAAATGCGTCCTCTTGTGGGGAAAATTCACATATTGTGCCTTTAATATTTCAAGCTTTTACACCAACAACACGCTTCTCAGGTAAAGTGTTGTTGTTTTTTTCCTCTAGGGCTGTTCCTGCTTACAGTTTGGGAAGCTGTAATTACGATAGGATGTGAATTCAAGTGATTTTGCAATATTTTGACACAAACAGCACATGTTTTATCACTAAAGAGCAACCAAATGAAGAGCAAACAATGGCAAAATCTACTGTAATGCCGATACAGAGAATGATGGGAAATGTGGTTTTATCGCGCTCCCTTACATTTGATGTGTTTAATTCTAAAAATGGCATGAGCTCAGACAAAAGCGTCCATCCAAGACCTTTATCAATAGAACATATATCCTACTTCATATACATTTAACAATATATGTATAAGTCAAGTTTTTAATGGTGTTTATGTTTTTTATTATTAATGAATGCTACATAGATCACAGTTGACAATAAGAATTATTTAATAAACTAGGAAAACAATACATATTATAGATTCGAACCACTAACGCTAAGCAGAATGCCAAAGCATCGCCGATGTTTGCATTGAAAACTGAAAACAGCAGTCCAGCACCGAGCTGCACCGAGAGCGTGTGATGAGCTAGCTTCAGCTCCTCTGTGGACATCGTCTGGACAACTCCAGAGATCTGAGATGATTCCACCGCCAAGACTTACATTAGGCCTGCTGCGCATTATAATGAGCTAGTCATAATTACACATAATTGCAGCGTACTCGCATCTCAACAACAGGTTTGAAGTAAGTACACAGTTAGCAAAGACAGTTCGCCAGAACAATAGCTGCTGAATTTTGATTGTAATTATTAGTGCATCAGTCTTTTGGTAATTGTAAGTCGCAGAAAGCAGCGTATCCCAAGCGGATTTGTTTCAGGACCCAAATTTTCCATTAGACATGAAGTGGATCCACAACTGTTTATCGTGTGAGGGTAAACAAAAATGTCCTTAAAAGCACTGAAGCGGGTTTCTAAATGTTTGGTTCAGATCTTCTGAACGGCTGCTGAGAGCATGAAACCCATCAAATCAGAGAGATATCTGCGCCAAATATCTAATATTTAAATATTTACCATCAAATGCATGTTTGCTTCTTTTGTGTGCATTAGTATTGTTTGAGATCTGATCAACTAAACCAGATCCACAGACGATTCAAACAGAATATGAGAGTTTTTAAAGATATCAGTCGAATCCGTGACAGAAACTCTTACTCTGTGAGTTACTGGGATGCTAAAACATGGGTTTCTAGATGTGTTTTGCTCTAATACAGTAATTATCAATAACATTTGTGTGGTAATCATTTTTAAATTGTATTTTCTTGTAAAACCTACTGCAACAATGTTTAACGACAACTTCAAAAATACATATATAAATAAATTAAAGAGACATTTGCTCCAAAATACGAGCCTATTTATTATGGCTATTTGCATTTTTATATGCATATGCATTTGATATGCAATCAGCATTGTTTTAGACAATCATTTTGCCCCATTTGTGGATCCCAATCCTCCAGCCGAGATGCAATTCAAATAGAAAAATCATACTTTTTAAAAATATGTAGCCACAATGACTCAGCTGTTAATGTGGTTTATTGTCGAAAGTAAATTAAATATCCATGCAAGAATTGAAACTCCAACATTGGTTTCTAAATCGCAACGGTTTTATGCTCTGATAACTTTTGCCCACCATCTCTGAAAAAAAACCCTCAATGTTTCTTTACAACAATTTCAATTTTTTTTTCAAAGTAAAAGCATCAAACTATTGGAATGAAAGAGGATTTGATTTATTTTTGTCTGTTAATGTTAATTATATGGTTACCAACATGGTCGTGTCGTGTGTGTAATGTTGCTTTTAAAAACATTTTGTCCAGTGTTTGTGTCCGGATCCACCAGCGGAGACAGAACAGGAGAGTTTGTAGAATCGGGCTGTAATCAGCAGCAGAAGCTCTGCGGTGATGAGGTTAATGTGTTCTCGGTGATGGAGATGGAGAAGCTGAAGCTCTCTCACCGTGAGCACATTGAGCATCACCGCAGAAGATCATGTGACTCTTCGGCGGATCAGAGGCCTGGTCAGTCAAACACACAGAAACCAACACAGCAGCTCATATGAGAGAAAAGACCCAGAAACACAAACAGTAATAAATCATCAAGCTCATCGTGATTATCTGGCCTTTCCTGGTTTCTGACAGCGTCACTGAAACATTTGGACATTACAGGCCTTCAGAGCGCAGAATCACAACAACACGTCTGACCTTTAGCTAACACTGAGAATCAAACACTAAAGGTCACACACACACACACACACACACACACACAGCCCTGCTGCTGAGGTGTCGCTAGGGTGTTCTCAACCGTTTCCAGGGTGTTGCTATGCAGATGCCAGGCAGTGTTATTTTTGTAGCATTTACTGCATATTCTATAAAAATCATTATTTTTTATTTGCTGATGTTGCATTTGAATTTTAATCAATTTTATTTGAAAAAATGTGCACTTTATTTAGCCTTTTTTTAAAAAGTGTTATGGAGTAAAATTAATCAGCTACATGTATTTACTCTATGGTTCGGATTAGGATGTCGTTTAAGGTTAAATTGGTGTTATTATAAAAGTACATCCAACATGTGTTCCCCAATTTCGTTTATTTTTTGTTTATAAATAAATAAATAAAGGCTGCAACAGAATGTGCCTTTAATTGCAAAAAAAACGATCCTGGATGTGCATCATGATGTTATGCGTTTTGGACAGGGACCAAGATGTGTTCTTGTCAATACCACGGTGTATGAAAGGGTAATCATAAAATAGCATGTTTTTGTGGCATGATGTGATCTGGTGCAGCTGGGCTGCTGTAATGAATGAGGAGCTCAAAGGTCAGTGAATCTGATGTGATCAAACGCAGTGAACATCGGGCTGAACCCGACGCAGGAGAAGCCTTTGTTGAAATGACAATACATGCTGAGACTTAATGAAGCACCTATTTAGTCAACATCTCTGAATTTGTCCCGTAAAGCTTACTTTGAGAGCTACAGAAAATAAGAATTGTGATATTTGTAATTGCATTACTGGAGGAACGCACAGGACTCTCTGGGATTCAATCAAATTAAACACAGATATCTCAGATTGGATTGCGGCTAAATTAGATTTCTGGCTACCAAAAAACAAGGAACGTAATCTCATTCGGCCCCGAAAATACAGAAAAAAAATCAGTTCCGTGCACCACAAACCAGTGCATGTCTAATCTAAAGCCATCAGATATATTAAAACACAAGAAAAATACACTGCTGGAGAACAAACAGGTCCAGAATCAGTCTGGAGGTCTTGTGGGAATTCACCTGAGCACGTTACGAGATCTATGCTGCGCTTTATTCCTGGAAAGCCAGAATTTACAACCTAAACGGAAAATCTAGAGCATTTTGCCCTGACTTATTATTACTAATTGAAACAAACTATTGAAACCATTTCAGGTTTCCTTTTCATTTTAAATGAGTATTTTTTGAGATTCTGTAATTTAAGCAATTTTATATTTATTTATTTTTTGCTTTAATTTATTATTTAACCTTTTTTTGTTGTTGTTTATTTCAATTATTTTCCAAGACATTTCTGTTTTTAGAAACTTTAACTTTCAGCTTTTTCATTTAATATTTATATTTATATTTTATTTATATATATATAGTTTTTTAGTTGTAGTTTAGGCTTATAAAGTATTACAAAGTAATTAAAAACATTTTAGTTTTCATTTTATTTTTTTATTAAGTTTTTCTATTTTTATTTCAGCTTTATTACAACTACGAAACAAAATAAAGTTTTAGTGTAAAGGGTTATTATCATCAACTAAAATTAACGTAAAACATTTGTGTTAATAAACAAAGCTGAAACTAAATAAAAAGCACTGATGACAAAAGAAAAACTTAAAAGTAGTGTCATGGCAACTAAGTCAAATAAGTTTGATCTTGAAAATGAAAACAAATTAACTAAAAAAAATTTAAATAAATACAATTTAAGTAGTAAAAAAAGTGTGAGGCAATGATTATATATATATATATATATATATACATATAAAAAATGTTATGTTGAAAATATTTATATATAATTGCCCTGTGTATCATCAGCCTCAGATTCAGATGTCTGACATCAAGTGAGCGTGTCTGTGATTAAGTGAAAAGTTTATATTAAACATGCATGGGAAAAATTCCAACCCATTCAGTTTACGCCTGATATTTTTACACTGAAATGCATCGTACTGACAAAAAAAACCTTCTGGGGGAGTTTCCCGAACAGGGTTTAAGACTAGCCCTAGATTAAAATAAATGTCTAGAGCTGTGTAACTGGAACAGGCTTGCACTGAGATATCTTAAAATACATTATTGCCATTGTTTGGTCTGAAAATGCTCACAGATAATTCATTTTTGTAAGACATGTTTCTAAAAATTCTTAAATGTCCTAAATTAACAAAGGTCTAGTCCTGGCTTAATCTAATTCCTGTCCGGGAAACCAGTCCTCCATGTTTATGTGTTGATGTTTCCATCGTGCTAATGAAGTCTCGTCTGTCCTTGTCTCTTCTGACCGCCGCTAAAGCATCACAGTAACGGATCGTAGGCTCCACCAGACACCTCACCAAAACTAATAAGCTAAGTGTGCAGCGAAGACACTCCAAATAATTGAGCTGATCATTACACACAAATACACATTATACACACCTCATTCTGACCAGATTCACAAACTATGACAAGCTAGAAAATCCACCGGAGTAAGAGTACCTGAGAGAAAGGAACTGCAAGTGAAAATATTAAAATGAGCTATTATTCTAAATATGGGCGTGTTGCATAGTTTTATGGTTGCTAGAGTAGTGCATACTGTGCTGCATTTAAATCTGGGTTTTCTAGTGCTCACAAAGGTGCATTAATTTAATCAAAAATACAGTAAAATTGTAAAATATTATTGCAATTTAAAATAGCTGTGTTCTGTGTGAACCTGTGTTAAAGTGTAATATATTTCTGAGATGTTCAGCATCATTACTTCAGTCTTCAGTGTCACATGATCTTCAGAAATCAGAATAATATACTGATTTACTGCTCAACAAACATTTCTGATTATTATCAGTGTTGAACACAGCTGTGCTGCTCAATATTTCTGTGTAAACGGTCATGCATTTTTTTTCAAGATTCACAGATGAACGGAATCCCAGATTTGTACGTCATGTATTTGTGCACAGCTGAAAACTATTATAATCTTACTCTATAATCTCTTTCCATTTTGCGTTCGAATGATTAAAGCCGAAACGACATTGATTTACAAGAACCTATTCAGCACCTTCACAACCTCCAGCGTTTTCAGGCAGAAATCCGCTCTCGTCTGAAAGGCTCGTATGAATGCCGCGTGAGTTATGTAATGTGTCGGCAATATTCCAGCAGTTCATCTAGAAGAATATAGAACGACAGGTTTATCTTGACAACATCACAATGTTCTCCGGGGAGCGGGGCCACGCTTTGGAAAAAATCTCTCCTGATAAGTCAACATCTCAGTCCAAGCCTGGAAAACAGCACATTTGAGTCCCTTCAATCATTTCTGCTCAGCAATTACAGCAGCAGTTCATGCTAAATACTTATTAAGTATGAGAGTATATGATCATTTTCAGTGTAATATATGATGTCCCTTTACTTTAACTAACTTTAATTATTTTTGTGTTATACAAAATGTTAAGATTTTTTTAAATCAGCTAATATTTTGTTTTTGTTATATTATTTGTAATATTATCACAGCTTAAAATAAGTATTTTCTGTTGTTAAATATCATAAAATGCTATTTTATTCTTGTGATGGCAAAGCTAATTACAGATTTAAGTCTATAATATAACTGATTAATATTTATATAATAATTTATAGGATTGAAAAAAGTTGAAATGTCATGCAATATAACTATTTAAAATCAGTGTTTTCTGTTATAATATTATTTGACAATATAATTTATTGCTGTGATCAGAGCAAAATATTTTGAGTGACAGATTCAACTTATTTATTACTAATCACTAATAATATAAATAAATAAGTTGAAATATTGCTAAATATTATTACAGTTTAAATGCAATTTATTCCTGTAATGAAAAGTATTTTTTAGTGACACATTCAACTCATTTTTTAAATGAGTTCAATATAATTGAAGGGATTTTTTTTTTTATTATTATTTAAAATAAATATTATTATTATTTTTACAGTTGTAAAAAATGGATGTATTAATGTGACGGCAATTTTTTAAGTCAATTAAATATATTTGAATGAAAGTAAAAAACTGTTGAAATATTGTGAAATAATATCACAATTGAAATCAAGTGTTTTCTATAGTATTATATATTCAAACGCAGAGTATTTCTGTTTAGGAACGACTTTTTCTCTTCTTAAAGTCAGTTTTTAACTAAAACGTGTATAGCCAATTTTATTTTATTTCAAAATTAAGGCAGCAACTCAACTTACTGTATGTTGTATTATGTGGATATTTTATATACATTTTAAGACTTTTATATCGTTTTTATCTTTCATGAGATGTTTAGCAGAATGCTCATGCTGACCTTTTCCAAGCAACGGCGCTAAACCGAGTCATATTAGAATATTTATTATCAAACACTAATTTGCATTGCATGTTCCACATGAACTCTTTCAATTCAGGGGTTTTTTGTTTGTCCTTATTGGAGCTCGACGTACCAAATTGCTTTTACTGCAGCATAAAAATTCACCTCAAAATAAGAGAATTTTCATTTTTGGATAAACTAAATGATTCCCCTTTTTCTGATTCAAGCGAGCAAACCAAGCTACAGCAATGCAAACAACAAAATAAGTCGAGACGATGCAAACAAGCCGTTATTTGATGAGCGAGGAGAGATATTTCTTTAGTTAGGCTGTCAGAGCGCGTGTAGCGCTACGAAGATTTTTGCCATCTAGTAAAGTTACATAAGCTACTTTCAGCTCACGACACACTTAAACAAGCAAAGGTTACACAAGCTCACTAACCGCACTCCAATAGCCCTACAAATGAAGTAGGTGTGCAGGAATTTACAAGAGTCGACGAGAAAACACTGCGGCGGATTCCTGCCTTTGTTCGGAGGCTCGCACATTAAAAGCTGTTTTTGCATTAGAAATAAAGTCCAGCTGGATGGTATTTCCTCCCTAACGGCTGACTCACAGGAAGTAAGAAGAGGAAGAGAGGAGAATATGAAAAACAAAGTCAAACTCAGCACACACGGCCTGAAAAACAGCATGCACCAAGCCATGGAGCGTTTTTACGTGAGCGAGAGGGGGAGGACGAGTTGTTTTTCTCCATTATGCGGCCGCATTCAGAGAGGAGGGTGTTCGCAAAGTGTTGGGAGCTTTCACTGAGCCATTAATGTTTTAAGAGTAACATGGCTTTTTTATCAGAAGTACATTTTTCCCATTTCTCTCTCGGCTCTTGATGTAAGCTGTGTGTTAGTGTGCGTAACAGGATTTTCCTTTTATCTCACATGATTATGTTAGCACATTGCTCTCTTTCTCTCTTCTATCAGGCTCATTGTGCTCTCCGTCTGTCTGGGATTCCAGCAAACACTGGATAAACACAGACGTCTATGAAAATTCCTCAAGCATGTTGAGTATATCTACTGAAACGCATCTCTAGCTTTATCTGTGGATGACTTTATAGATGCTAAAAGTTCAAATATGTGTGTATATTTTAGATCCTAAGAGCGGGTCATCATTTCTTTTAAAGGGACGGTTCACCCAAAATTGAAAAAAAGTTTGGTAGAACATTAAAGAAGGTTTTTTTTTGTTATGGAAGCCCATTTCTGCCATAAAGAAATAAATAAATAAAGGTTATTATCTCACTTTTTTTTTTAATTATAAGAAAGTCAGAATTCCGAGATATAAAGCTGGAAATGCGAGTTTTTTCTCCGAATTGGGAGATATATACACAACCTTTGTTCAGTGGCAGAAATGGGCTTCCATAGTTTTTAGCTAAAGCCTATATGATTCATACAACACAGGACAGCGAAACACAAAACACACGTGACTCCTGATGATATATTGAGTCTCATGAAGCGAAAAAATTATTTACAATATTGGCCGTGCAGAGTCTCAGGCAAATGGTGTCCGGTTCATGAACGAATCATTCTTTTAAACCAGTTCACTGAATCAAACTGAATCATCTGAAACGGCTCATAGCTCGATCAGCACAGATCTTTAAAACATCACTACCTGTCCAGACCGAGGAAATGCAATTCTTTTCTGTGAAACGATTCTTTGATTCATTCAATCAGTTCATTTATGCTGCGATGCAGTTATATTAGTAAAACACCCACTGATGTGAAACTGGGATGTTTTACATGTCTTCAATCGTCAACTTTTGACATAAACCATGTTTCCTCAGATTAGTGACGGTCGGAGGAACTGAAGTGCTGAATCAGTTCATTCTTCACAGGATCAGATAAGGTTTTGGCTCGTTTTGTCTTGCTTTGATTGAGTAACTTCTAAATCTCTGCTGCTTGAGTTGGGCCTGATTTCAGTCTGATTGGGTCAACTGATTCGCAAAAGAACCAGATATCACTCTGAACCATTTGCCTGAGGCTCTGGGTTACAGATAATCATGTTGCAAATAATCTTCAGTTTCTTGCGCCGACCGATTGTATTCATTTAGTTTTGCCTGTATTTGCTGTTTTATTTACTCTAAAGAGCACAGTTTCATCTAAATACATCTTTGTGATTGTTCTAGCGGAGAAAAAAAGGCACCTGCGTGACAGGAGGGTGAGAAAATGAACTGCTAATTTTTCCATTTTGGGTGAACTATCCCTTTAAGCTTTTTCCATTTCAATCTCCTGTTTTGCCTTTGACCAATTAAAAGGCAAAACAGTGATTAAAATGTTCGTAGATAGATAGAACTTAGTCTGTGCAAATGAACAGGCCTCTGAAAGGGCTACCATTAAATATTTATCACCAATAGCTATATTTATCATAAATATTCATAAGATACAGCTGTTATTTTTCAGCATGTGGAACATAACATTCAGCAATTACGCAGCGGTGGAGATGTAGGTGGGTATGAGATCGTTCTCCATCTCCTTTAGTGTGGATGAGAGATGCTGCTGCTGTAATGTGAAGGTGACTGACTGTACGCTTGATTCGTCACTGATAGAGAGATACTGTTATTCCAAGGCTGGATAATAAAACACAGAACGCTCAACCTGGAGATCCTTCTACTCTTTTCTACACACACGGCACTGGGTTCAAGTGTAGTCAAGTACACACACATACTGTCTTTCTTAATGTTCATAATTAGTCTCAATTATGTTTTTTCGATACCGGTGCCAAATCGATACTTTTAAAATACAAATAAAAATGGTAACACTTTATAATAACTGCACACTATGAATCATTAGTTAAGCATTAGTTAACAGTCGGTTCATCTTTATAAAGCATTGTTCCAACATTAATAGTCATTAGTAAGCAGTTTATAAATACAGCTGATAATACCTTGTTCTTGATTTATAATCATATCTATTACAAAGGAGATTTAAAGGCTCAGTTATCTTCCAAACAGAACAA
>JAUMHQ010000058.1:20391322-20402835 GCA_032361165.1 Enteromius paludinosus
TTTTAATGTGCCCCTCTGGTTAAACACTGGCCCCTTCTTGGCCCCCCTAGTAAAATTTGTCTAGAACCGCCACTGACAGCATCTCTTTGGTGTTTATAATCTTGAACAGGACCGTCACAGTAGGGTAAAAGTACACTGATGCTCAAAGGTTTTATTTGATCGAAAATAGTACAACGGTATAGTATAACTGTGAAATCATTGCTGTTTTCTGTGTGAATATCTGTTAAAATGTCATTTATTTCTGTGATGCAAATCTGAATTTTCAGCATCATTTCTCCAGTCTTCCGTATCAAATGCTAAAAATAAAATGAAATGCTAAAAAGGATGATCTGACCTCTTCTGTTCTACCTGCATGATAAACAGACAGCATTATAATGTGGACTCAGCAGCAAGATCTAAATGCTTTTAACAAGAACACAAGGTGCGTCACAGGTGTGTTTCCACCTACTCGTGACCCTCACACACACTCATAAATGACTCAGTGTGTGTGACAGTGATTGAAAACACTCTAATAGCACATGACAGCACTCATTACAACAGTCCTTTCTGAAGTGTGAAGGTGGTTAGAGAAGCATGTGACGCACTCATTTGCATGCCACTGTCTTAAAGCGACAGCACACCTACAACCCGTCATTTACTCAGCACAAAAGGATCAGTTTTGAAGAACGAATGAAATTTAGCATGCAAGCCTGATGTGACATTATCAGGTTGTTTTTCACCATGCTTTTTAATTGCATGAACAACCTGCTAAACTCAACTAATGTGCTCCATTGAAGATGGATTCGGACAGGAGAGTGGGTTTTTCTTTTTTAGTGACACTCACTTGTTTTTTTTATCAGATTGTGTGTGTGTGTGGTAGCTTTTCAGTGCATTGAATTACAAATTACAAATCAATTCCTGAATTTGAATTGATGTGGCAAACACCATATAGAGCCACAATATGTATTTGAATGGGAGAAGATTGAATGAAATGAACAGTGTGTGTCACTAATGTTGTTTGGAGTGTAATGTGATTTTCTCTGAGTCTGAGCTTGTGTTGTGGTAAGGTAATTGACCACGGTATTCATCGGGGTGTGTCTGATAATGACCTTAATGTCCTCATGAATGCTTCCTCTTCCTGATGACATTAGTTCTCATGAATCTATCTGTTTATCCGTCCATCATTCTCTCAGTGCACGTGCCACATAAACATTAACGCTTTTTTATTTAGTCCCACTTCCTTATATTCAGATTTAAACTCTGCATCCTGTTCGCTTCATCAGTTATTCAGGGACTGGTTCACATGAGACTGAAGTCAGAACATACTGTTCTTTGGAAATTATTAAAGATTATTAAGACTAGAAGTTTAAAAATCTCCTCTATTACATTTGCACATTTGGATGATGTGTTGTGATAAATCATGCATGCATTTCTGTGCACAGAAAGCAGGGTGTGTGTGTGTGTTTACTCCCTGTAATCATTCAGGAAATGGAAATAGTTTCTCTCTCTTGATTTCTCCTCCCTGTCTGGCTGATTGTTTGTGAATCAGAGATGTACGGATGAAGGAGTGAATATTACTGTGAATGAGCGGAGATACAGCAGCTTCCTGTAAGAGACAGTTTGATTATCTCAAGCCCATCAGGAAAGTGTGTGTGTGTGTGTGTGTGTGTGCACCTGGTATTTATCACCTTATGGGGACCAATTGTCAGTAAATTTTGACCTTGTGGGGACATTTCTTAGGTCCCCATGAGGAAACAAGCTTATAAATGAAAATCCAAAAATTCACACAGTTTCCTGTAAGGGGTAGGTTTAGGTATAGGGTCGGTGTAGGACTATACCACATACAGTCTGTACAGTAGAAACACCATTACACCTATGGAATGTCCCCATAAAACATGTAATCCCAACGTGTATGTGTGTGTGTGTGTGTGTGAGATACTGTTCATCAATGACTAATCATTGGCAGGAGCATCTCACACTGCGTTTATGGGGGGGTGAGTGGATGATATTATATGATATTACACTTATAATGAATTCTTAAGTTTGAGTAAGTCTTCAATGCCTTGTCTTCGAGTAAGATTTTCTGATTTACAAAAACGTTACTTGAGAAGTAAGAATCCATCAGAAATTAAGTAATTTCAGACACCCACGAAATTATCCTGAAGCTGAAGACCTGGAAAAGGGGAAAAGATTCTCAGCAGGAGGAGAGACGGCTCTTCTCCGTATTGACGCGGGTGTTTTGTTCAGGGTCGATAATCTATAATTAGAGCTGTAGTCTTGTCATCTAATCCACTGGACAGAGGCTGTTTGCAGGACCGGAGAGACACGACTTCTGGACCGACTGGACTCAGAAACACGAGCCGTACAACAGCAGACCCGCTTTGAAATCAAATATTTGATAGATGCAGGACCTTACAGACGCAGCAGTATCAGTGAAAGAGGGATTTTTAGATTGAAACCTACGAAATTCCTTCATATAGACTTTTGGAGTGAAAGGGGTCCGTTTTTAAATACGTTTATGAAATGAGGTAAACAGCTCAAACTGCAAACAATGCAATCTTATGATCAGAAAAATAACACCTCGTTAGTTCAAATTCATTCTTAGTTAACTTCAAAATGTACTCAAAAAGTTGACATTAGTTAATGCATATTGAATTAACCATGAACAATTGCATTTTTGCATTTTTTGCTGTTGGATTATATTAAATGATGCTTTAATGTTAACAAATGAGAGCTTGTAAAGTGTTATCAAAATTGTAGAAAAATCGCTAAGATTGCAGAGCAAATGGAGACTTCTGAGAAAATGACTCCAAGTCTAGATCTTCCATCTTTCGGGCACGTGTCAGAGTTTCATTTCTCTCCCGTGGAATAATAATAAAGCAAAAGACCATGACAGAAAGGCCTTGTTTTACATTGATTTGATCATATTTAATGTGTGCTGTCAGGTTGGGTTATTAATAACTAGACAATGTGTGATGTGGATGTTGCAGGCATTGCAGTGTGTTGCTAAGGTGATCTGGGTGGTTGCTAGGCAGTTCTGTGTGACTATACTGTAAGTAGTTTCTTACTGACACTTTGATGTTCTGATCGTCTAGACTCTAGTCAGTGTTCAGTGTTTATATCTGATCCTGGCGCACAGAAGCAGTCATCAGCGGCACAGATATACAACAATACACTGTATAGCTGAGCATGATGCATTTTTCTTTTCATGCCAAATATCATTAGGATATTAAGTACATTTCATATCGTAAATATATCAACAACTAATTTCGGATTAGTAATGTGCATTGCTAAGAACTTCATTTGGGCAACTTTAAAGGTGATTTTCTCAAGTATTGTCCAGACATCAATAGAAAGCTTATTCACACATTATTAATACAGTATGTAAAACTGACCCTTATGACTGGTTTTGAGGTCCAAGGACATGATTGTTTTTGGTTTATTTTTAGTTGTTCATATTAAACTAAAATGAGTAATGTTGCTTTGGCAGATGCCTGAAGTAAAATCAAAACTATTTTTAAAATATTTATACATTTTATTAATATTTTTCTATTATTATTTACAAAAAGAAACACTTTTTGTACCGTTATATCTGAGACTGTAGTTACAAATTCAGCAAGTTAATGCAATCTAACACCTGCAATAGTTATTTGGACAAACACCTTTGATACTGAATCTGACGGTTTGCCTGGCGACAAAGAGAGAGTACATTCCCACACAAACGCTCTGATTGGCTGTCGTCTTCTCTCTGGTGTTCCTCTGTATCTGTGTGTGTGTGAGTGCTTGCTTTTGCTTGTCTTTTCATCTAATCACCAGCTAATTAATCCTCGTGAAGCACAGAACAGTCCAAGCTCATGTTCCTCTTGATATTCATTAGGAGAAAGTGCTGACGAAGATGTTTGTAAAGAGGCAGAAAACTCTGCTGTGAGTCGAGGCGCTCACGTGGCCAGCAGAGCGTTATATTTCATCCGCTCGTACGTTAAGTCCAATTACACTTTACATGCCCGCTGGGAAGGATTACGGTACTGTGCCGTCCACAGACTCTTCCTCCTGCTCTTTACTGACTGAAATGATGTGGCTGTGAAAACAGAGAAATGATTTATCAGTGCAGTGTCATCACTATCAATCACTGTTACTAAACCTGTGTGGATATTAGTTTTTACCTCTCCATGAACCTCTAACATGACCTCGCAGAGAAAATGAGGTTCTTCTATTATTATTATTATTATTATGTTAAAGTAAAGTGAAGAAGAAGTGAGTCTGTACTAAAGAAAGATTTACAATCAAATTTACAAATAATACAATCGTTTTTCTATAATATTAATTTTTTATTATGTGTATTAAATATGTGTGTATATTTATTTTTTTTATTTTATTTCTTTCTTTTTTAGTTTTCATATATTAAACAAAACATTAGAACACATACCAAGCAACATAAAATCAAAATATATAAATTATTAATATTTTATAACAAATATCATATTCCTATGTCATATTATGTCTAATAAAAATGTAAATGAGTACTGTATGTGCTTGTGTATATAATCATTATATGATATGATTATGTGACAGTATATATGAACTAGTGCTGTCCAACGATTGAATTTTTGTTATTACACAATTATTCATTATTTATTATTAAACATTTATATTAGTATATGTAAATATATTTATTATTTAATATTTATTATTACACACACATATAGTATATATTTTGAAAATATGTGCATGTCTACATTTACATGATAAAAAAGTAATTTATATTATACGTAAATATATTTAATTCATAAACATAACATATTTTTAGTTACATATATACATGCATGATAACACTACACTAATATGAACATACACGCACACACATATATATATATATTGAATACATTTATATTTAAGAATTTAAAATATATTCATATATTTAAATTATATTATTAATGTACATTTATTTTATTTTTTGCAAAAATACCCTGTTTCTGTTTTTATTCACCTGTGCAAATACAGCCATGTTATTTCTATTTTGCACTTTGTTTTGTTTTCTAATTAAATTGCATTAGCTCTAATAGTTGACTATTTAAAATATTTGTGATATACTCGCAGCTTGTGATATAACTGCTTTCTCTAAAGGTTATCTGTCAGTTTAATTTAGCTGGTATTTCTCCGTAGACTAGTCGATAGCTGCTTTTTTTGACACTGCATTAGATGATAATATAAAGCACACCGCTCTGTAGAATTCACTGACCGGATTGGTGTGTTGTGAGAATTATAATGTTTGTGTCAATAAATATGGAGGGCTAGTGTGTGTTAGCTCCAGCCTGATATCCCGCCGCTAGCAGCCAGCTCAGCACTTCCTGCAGGATTCTTATTGAGTTTGTGGAAGAACCGCAGCAGAGCTCACGCTGACAGAGAGATGGTGAGAAAAACAGTGTCAGCAATGCAATTACCCACTTTAATGTGGCATTTGAAGGACAGACTACACCTATACACTTGCTTGTTGTCTCTATTTGCCGGATAATTTCTTCTGAAGAACTTAACAGGCGTAACCTGATCATCTTTAGATAAATCCGTTCGTATTAATGCATGCATTCGGTTTTATTTTGCACAAGTCACATGCAGCTTCAATGCACATAAGGTAAACGGCTTTTTCTCCTGTCATTTCAGTTTTCTGCTGGTTTTCTCCTGTCTGGTTCTGTCCGTGTTCTCCACCATTAAGGAGTATGAGAAGAGCTCAGAAGACGCCCTCTACATCCTGGTATGTAATATCTCAGAGGTATTGATTCAACATGTGTGCATTGATCTCATGCTAACATGACGTCTGTCTGTGTGTTTGTAGGAAATCGTAACCATTGTGGTTTTCGGAGTGGAGTACATCGTAAGGATCTGGTCTGCAGGATGTTGCTGTCGGTACAGAGGATGGAGGGGAAGATTAAAATTCGCCCGGAAACCTTTTTGTGTTATCGGTGAGTTTTTAGAAAGGCCTGCCAAGCTGCATGACCACATTTGATTAGATTCTTTAAAGCTGTAAATGAAGATTACATTTTACAAAGGAAGTGCTATTTTAGTATCTCTACTTCAAAATTTCATGCGCGTATTTTTTTAATCATGTCATATCAATATCTTAGTAAAAAATAGTCAACGCAAATCCAAAGTAAATGTTTTATGCATCCTTTTAGTCATCAAGGACGCATTACATTTCTCAAAAGAGACAGTAAGGACGAGTAATGTTGCAAAATATTTCTATTTCAAATGAATGCTGTTCTTTCAAACTTTCTATTCATAAAAGAATCCTAAAAATAAAATGTACCACAGTTTCTACAAAAATGTGCAGCAGCACAACTGCATTAAAAGTGACCAAAAATGATTTCCGAAGATCATGTGACACTGAAGACTGGAGTAATGATGCTAAAAATTCAGCTGCGCATCACAGAAATAAATTACATTTCACTATATATTCACATAGAAAACAGCTGTTTAAAATTGTAAAAATATTTCACAATTTTTACTGTACCTCTCCCCATCTTCACAGAGATAAAGTGCATGCCTGTATGCATGAAGCAACTTGCCAAATGCATGTAAATCTGCATATTGCACATTTGAAATGCTTGTATATTTAGTTTGACCAGTCGCTGTTGTGTTCCTCAGACATCATGGTGCTGATCGCCTCCATCTCAGTTTTGGCCGCTGGAACGCAGGGGAATGTGTTCGCCACCTCCGCCATCAGGAGTCTCCGCTTCCTCCAGATTCTCCGGATGATCCGCATGGACCGGCGCGGGGGGACCTGGAAGCTCTTGGGGTCTGTGGTCTACGCTCACAGCAAGGTAACATTCCTCAAACTCTTGAGTAACCAGGAACACTTCCAATAGATGACCCTGGACAACAAAACCAGGCTTATGTTGCACAGGTAAATGTATAACAATGGCAAAAAATACATTACGTATGGGTCAAAATTATTGATTTTTCTTTAATGCCCCCCAAAAATTGGATTTTAAGTAAAGATCATGTTCCGTGAAGATATTTGTAAATTTCCTGTATCGCCTTTATATATGATAAGTTATATGCACTGCTAAGAACTTCATTTGGACAACATTAAAAGTGACTTTCTAAGAATTTCTTTTTTTTTTTTTGCTCCCTCAGATTCCAGATTTTCAAATAGTGTCCGATCCTAACAAACCAGACATCAGAAAGCTTATTTATTCAGCTTTCATGAGTATAAATCTCAATTTTGAGATTTGTGGTCCAAGGACACCTATGCTTCTGCACATCTCATCCCACATTCTGGCTTTCCCAAAATTCACTGTGGGACTTTCATAAGAGATAAAGGTCTATTGGCTGTAGATGAAGCAATGCATTACGCATATCAAGTCAACCATATTTACTTTATTAATGCATGTGTCTGGTCGTATTTTGAACATATCATTAGGAGTAAATGCTAATTATGGTGATATCAGTGCAAATGAGAAAGTGAAACTTTCTTAATTCATGTTCCTAGTCTTATTGTGAATGATTCATCAATGCATATTTATCCCATAGAATGTTCATTTTGAGTGTTACTTTTAAATGGAAGTGTTACTTTTGAATGTGGCATTTGAATCTAAATGTTACTTTTAAATGCTGATTTTGAATCAGAATGTTATCTTAGAATGTTACTTTTTGAATGGGAAGTCAACATGAAATCATGTTCCTAGTCTTGTGAATGATTGATCAATGTATGTTTTTCCAAATGAATCTAAATTTTTCAGCTTCAATATCCTGTCTCTGGCAAAAAGATGTCAGATTATAGACATTTTTCAGTTGCAAATGTGATTTCATGTTATTTTAAAACATATTATGCAGTCGTTTGGTGTCCTCAAACAATGTAGACGTACTGTAGCATGAATCAACAATATACTGTGCAAACTCAATTTCCAAACGGCAAAGTCCCATTTCAGTTGCCCTCAAGAAATATCGCACATAGACCAAATATGATTTTGAGAGGATTAATGTTGTTCTGGCTGCTCCATGAGGCTTTGTGCTGTGGAGATATTGAAGATTGAGTCGTTCTGTCACGTGTCATTTGTCAAACATTTCCTGCGTGTTGCTGAAGTGGGTTTGAGAGGTCAAACGCTCTCGTGGAACGGATCTAATGGCGTCTTTTTGGCTCGCCGTGGCTGGTGTTGAGGAGAGGAGGGAAAGGCCAAAGTGGGGGCGATGCTTAATGAGACATCCTGATGAAGTGTGTCAGCTGGAGGTCTGAGATCGATAAGCCTTGGCAAGACATAAACTCATACTGTAAATGCAGGGCAGACAGTCACAGATGGAGAACTGACAGACTATTGCATTTAATGCAGATTGCAATGTAGTCATTGGCTGTGCTTTGAAGATTTAGTAAAAATGAATGAAGAACATCCAAAGAACCTTTTGATTTCACACTTCCGAATGCTCCCTGAACGTTACCAGCGTCCAGCTTTTTTTATGTTTAAAAACATTTTTCTTAGTTATACTGTATGAACGTTACAGAAAAAGATTTTCAAGCAATTGAACGTTACTTTTTGAGTCTTGAATGAGAGCGTTACGTTTGAGTGGGAATGTTGCTTTTGAATATGAATTTAGAATTTTTAATGGGAAGTGCAACATTTGAATGTTGATTTTACATTGGATGTTAATTCTGAGCGTTACTTTAAAAGAGAATGTTACTTTTGAATGTTATCTGAATGTCTGAAGCAAGTAACAAGTAGTAATGTGTCAAATATGCATTTTAAAGGTTTTTGTGGTAACATTTGTAAAGACCAAGCTGGCCGGGCTGCATAAACATAGTCAGTATGTAACTAGTTTTTATGTAACTGACTATAAAACGTTGCATCCAATCTTAATGAAAAAAACTAAACTTGCTTGCAAGAGTCTAAGCCATAGATAACTTTGAACTAACATTCTGTTAAAGTAATTGTAAAAGCATTTGTTAATAACTTCTGAGAACGTTCTCTGTTAGCTGAGGCAATGATGAGGAGGATGCTTCAGAGCTCAGTGCAAATTTGTAACTTTAATGCCACTCAATATACCTAATGTACATAAAACACACATCTCTAGAAGTAGTTTCTCAGTGGTCGTTGCGGAGAGAATCTATTTTAAGCTCAGCTGGTGTCACGGCGCAGCCCCATCTTGCGTGATTCCTCAGCAGTTTTGTTCTTTGTGAAAACATACGAGGAACATCGTCTGTTGTCCTGGTGATGAAAACACATTCTCTTGTGCGAGCAGATGCATTAAAGAAATTGCATGTTCACAGTAAACATGCTGAAATATAAATGAGTTTTTAGGGAGTTGCATGCTAGCAGTGTGATGTGAGGAAAGGAAAGCCGTCTGTGAAACAGCAGCATTAATCTGGTTAATAATTCATGTTGAGTATATTAATTCAAAGAGGAAAAATGGTTATTTATGCTGTGTTGTGAGAAAAATGAAGACTTGACGATATAAAAATTCTCAAAATAATAAACTTTGAAAATGAAGTTTAGGGTCAGTGATTTTTGAGAGGATACACTAATTTGATCAAAAGTGACAGTAAAGACACTGATAATGTCACAAAAGATTTCTGTTTTGAACTTTCTATTCATTAGTATGATCATGTGACTCTGAAGACTGGAGTAATTCAGCTGTGCATCACAGAAATACATTACAGTTTAACACATATTCACACCGAAAGCAGCTGTTTTAAATATTTCACAATTTTGATCAAAGAAATGCAGCCTCGGTGAGCAAAAAGCATAGTTTTTGTACACAGTAATAATATTTATCAATAATTATTAATGCAGCATCCACAGAGTAAAATGAGTTTTTGTATTTTATAGCATTAACTCTTTCAGAAAGTAAACCACACTCCTTCATATCTAGATGGTCAGTTCTTGTCCTGATCAGTGAGGAGTCAGGAGTCTGATTGACCCATTCGTTCAGGTTTGATCATGAGTTGAGCCTCGGGCGACGTCTCTCTCTCAAGGACAAGAAAGTGGGTGATGTGCTGACGGTGCAGCTTTCAGTCTATTGCTAGTCTCAGTGGCGTAACGTTCCAGCATCTGTGTTTGAGCAGTGTCCCCTTTCTTAGCCTCCACAGGAAGGTGCATTACGAAAGGCTGGTGCTGACAGAGCAAAAGCTCTGACGCGGCTTGTTTTAGGAGTTTGCTAGTGTTGGGATGTTCACTGATTGAGATTATGGTAGCACATCAGCATTATGATGGTTACTAAGCTAAAACTATTAAAACATTTTAGGAATTGAACATTAATTGCTAAAAAATAATTAATATTAACTAAAAAATAATGAATAACTGTGAACAAAATAAACAAAAGCCAAAACTGTACTAAAACTAAAAACAAAAATATGTTAGTCCTAAATGGTAATATAAAAATAAATAGATAAAACAGACAAGAGCACATCAAAAATGCTAAAAATATAATAAAATATATATATAATATATAATAACCATATTAATTAATATTAAAATGAAAACTAAAAGTATAAACATAAAAGCTTACTACAGTAGTTTATAAATAATGCTAAAATAACATTTTTATTTAATTTTTTTTTTCTTTTAGTTAGTTTTGCTAATTTTGTTGTGTTAATTTATATATATATATATATATATGTATAGGCTACTAGCTGAAATAAAATAAGTTCAGGTATTTATTTATTTATTTATTTTATTTCACGTAAAGGTTTTTCCCACCAAGGTACAAGAATGCTTTTTTGGATTTACGTTTAGTTTTGGTTAACCCTGCAAACTTGCAACAAACACTGGAGAAGACTCTTGATTTTGACATGTATTGATGTTGTGTTTAACAGGAACTGATCACAGCCTGGTACATTGGCTTCCTGTGTCTGATCCTGGCCTCGTTCCTGGTTTATCTGGCTGAGAAGGAGGATAACGAGATGTTTGAGACCTACGCTGATGCTCTCTGGTGGGGTCTGGTAAGCCCTTCGCTTTAACTAACAGGCTTGATGTAATGTGGCGTGTCCCAGATCTCTCATAGCGCGGTCTGAGTTCGAGATCGATATGATTTGATGAGCAGATGTGTTTCATTCGCTACTTCATTCCACCACATTCATGGACTGATGAACACCATTTGTTTTCTTGCGCTCGACGCTCTATAAGTGTTTCTGGTGTAAAGCGCTTCTGCATGGCTGGGTTTATTACTCAGTTAATCAGCTCTAGATTCTTGATCAGAGGCAGCTCCTCTTGGGACTCGGTAAAGTGCTGGCGGGATTCCTCTGGAAACACACACAAGGACATCAGACGAGGTCTGCACAGGACTAGAAGACGAGCGTCTGTCAGGAGTAGTAATTATGCAGTGATGTTTATCGCTCGTTGATTTTGATGAGATGATATTTCAGAGAGATCACAGAGGAATCATGTGTGGATGGAGTTTGTGCTCTTGCATAATGTAATGACAGTTTTAATTTTTATTTTTTTTTTGGTTTGATTCTTGTGAGAGCAGTTTTGTGCAAATCATCACCCATCGACCCTTTTGACCAACTGATTAATTAATTAGTCCCCTTGAATATTATATTATATTAT
>JAUMHQ010000058.1:20415224-20438880 GCA_032361165.1 Enteromius paludinosus
ATTCTGAGTTTGGGTTTATATCTCATAATTCTGAGTTAGTTTGGTAATTCTGAGTTTGGGTTTATATCTCATAATTCTGAGTTAGTTTGGTAATTCTGAGTTTGGGTTTATATCTCATAATTCTGAGTTTATCTCGTAATTTTAACTTTGATTTTATATTTCATAATTTTGAGTTTCTCGTAATTCTGAGTTTGAGTTTATATCTCATAATTCTGAGTTTATGTCATGATTTTACAGATCAAGAACAGGAAAGGCAGAATTCTGAGTTTGTATCTTATAATTCTTTGTCTCATAATTGTGAGTTTATATCTCAAAATTTAGACTTTTCTTCTTAGAATAAAAAGTCACATTTACCTTTTTATTCGATATTTCCGTGGCCTTCTCTAGCAGAGTGCACGAATCCAACAGAAGGAAAGTTGATGATACTACACGGCCCACGCATGTTTCATGTCCTGCAAGCCTTAAGTTTCTTGTCTGTGTGTGGTAAATGACACTTATGTGATTCACATTGACAGAAATGTTGTTTTACAGCTAACACACACACACACACACACACACACTCAATGGCTTTAGCTAATGTAATTTTATCATCATGCCTATGTTTACTCGACAGTCTCGGATCAAATCCATGATTGTTGCTTTTCACAAATGATGAGCACTGTTTTCTTTTTATTTTCTTCACAAGAAAAGTAAATGCTTGCCGGCATGTTTTGAACCGCTGAATGCCATATCTATATAGCTTTTGATTATTATGTAGCATATCCGTCGTGTAGTCACTCCGATCCATGAGTTCATGGGCAAATGTACAATAAACTTTGTATATCAGAAAGTTGAAATGCTGCTGTCATTTATGTTCATCTAATGATAATGAAGGGCCACAATACAAGTCATGTGAAATTACACAGTGTTGTCTAGTAACTTAGTACATGTAATATGGATTACATAATCAGATTCCAAAAAGAAAGTACTTGCATTAGATTATGTTTTAGATTTTTTAAAGGCTCATAGTCAAATTAGAGTTACTTTTTTAAGAATTACATGATTACATTATTTAAACAGTGAGAGTAAATTATTAATAACTTGTTGAAGCAATCCAATACTTTTTTTCTTAAAAATTTCCTTTCTAAATGAACCTACCACTAATAAACAGTTTGTGAAACCCTGCAGTAACTTTGAATGCATTTCATAACGTTGATAATAAAGTGGGGTTTTCTTTATAAATTGCACAATTCCATTCAATTGGACGTATGACGTATGGCAAAAGTGTTCTCTCTTTTTTATCACCCCATAAGTCAGAAAATACTGTCAACAGCCAAAAATAATATTTTTTAGATAAAATCTTGTAAAACAACCAAACTCACGACCAATTCGTATGTATTTTATGATTTAACGATTTTGTATGATTTTTCTAAACCCCAGTGACGGGTGGGTTTAGGGGCGGTTTTAGGAGTAGGTCATTCGTAGAAATGACCTACTCAACTTGGCAACTTGTAAAAAAAATTAAGAATTCGTACTACTGTAATTAGCCACCTTGTAAAATGTGTATGGATTGCCGCAAGATCAGGCTGAGTAGATCAAGTGTGTTTTTTTGATGTTTTCTTTGTATGAAATCAAATTCTCATTGAATGGCTTTGCCTAAAGCATCTTGCCAAAAGAACCAAAGTAACAACAGCACAAAAAGTTCAAAAGATGTCAGATTTATTTTCAATCACACTGTTTCTGGTGCTTCTTAGAAACCAGGTTATCCATGAGTCTTTTCTTGTTCATTTGCATTGATTCTGCTTTTAAAACTGGCTTTAGATCTTATTTCTACGGTGGCTGCAAGAGCTCAACACGCTGCAAACATAAGAAAACACATGCAAACAGAAAAAATCAAATGCAAACTGCAATTTTTTCTTCGATTTGCAATGCAATGGAACACAGAGAGGCACAGCACCATCCACAAGGGAAATGTTTCAGGGGGACCTCAAAATGGGACGAACCCATCTGGGACCTGATTATTTGTTCAGTGGCTAAAACTAAAAAAACTAAAAGGTGACTTTTTTTGTGTTTATTTTAACAACCTGATCATACTTTTGGATATTATATTAAACTAATTTGACGAATTACACACTTAAGTGTGAAACATTATTTTAATGCTATGTTGGCTAGAGTTACTCTCAGACGGGTTCGTCACCGTTTGAGGTCCCCCCTTAAACATTTCCGTTGTGGTCCGTGCTATCTGCAGTGCGTTTCTGTGTTTGGTTGTGTTGAGAGAATTTGCAGCACCTGTGTTGTTAACCTGATGAAGATTTTTTTTTAATGTGTTAACATTTTTTTTATGTTTGCATGTGTTTTCTTAATTTTTCAGCTCCTTGAGCTCTCTCGGCCAATGTATATTTCATCCCTTTTATTTGTGACCGGGTCATTTACAGCTAATATTAAATCTTCCTGCAGTTTTAAGGCATGCTGGTGCATATTTGAATGCTCCAAATACATTTTAGTAAATCAAACCCTTTTAAAGCAATATCACATGGTTTGAGTGCAATTATTGCAATGAAATTCACTTCATACTGAAAACAAAACAGTCCCAGTTTCACTCTTTTGTGCAATGCCAATTATTTTTGGCACATGGTTTCTCCTGATGAATTTTCTATTTGTAGATATTTTTTAGATAAAATCTGGTTATACAAATGTCTTTTTGAATTGGTCTAAATTATTTATTTATTTTGTTGTTGTTGAGTTTTTTCTGACCTGAACATGTTTTTGTGGGGTTATTACTGCATTAATGTAAGTGAAGGCGCAAGCTTGTCATGTGTGTAATGGAATCGGTCCATTAGCAGCCTCTTGAAGCGTAAAAATGCACATAAATCTTGCACACACATGCACTTACACATGAATATATGCATGAAGAACATGAGTGTGAAATAAAACATCACATCTAGCATGACCTGCAATGTGATGATGCTCGTGTCATGTAAAGCTGAGAGAGACACTGATGAAGACTGTGAATGCAGATGGACTGAATGCAGCCGGATGTTGCCGAAGGGTCCAAAGGTCCCAGATGCATTTAATGGATGCGGAGTGTCTATGAGAAAGGCAGTCCTTTTTCTCCAAGGAATGTTGTTTAATGTGTGCTTTTCAGAGGTTTTCTGTCAGCCAAGACATTGCTTGTGAAGGAATGAGATGATTCTGTCGTAGAAATGAGTTTTTCCTGAAATGCATACTAAATTAAAGCAGATGAACTGACCCTTCTGAGCTCTTTACTGGACATTTTCATGATTTGTGACATGGTTTGGATGGGGTTTTTTTTTAGCAATCTGAGTGTTGAGGGATAAAATGAGCCGAAAGGAAAATGCTTTAGGAAGTTTTCAGGACAAAAAAAGAAAAAGAAAAAAAAACACAGATCAAGGACTCTGAAGATCCTCTGAGAGAAGCTGTCCAGCAAACAGCAGGAATAGAGACACTTAATCATGCCTCGCTGTCTTCATCTTTTGGTCCTTCTGCTGGTTTATCCTCCTCAAGGTAAAGTACTGCATCCTCAGAGAGTGCAGCCAGAAATGCACTCATGCTGAAAAATATTTTGAATGCATTTTATGGAAGAAAAAAAGAATGATGACAAAACAAATTAAAATCAAACCACTAAATACAAATGAAATATAAAAATATAAACTAATTCAAAATATGAATAAAAACTACTCTCCCTTTCACTGTTCTGATTGGATGATTTGATTTATTTATTTGTATGTTTTTTTGTCCTCTGACCTCTGATTGCAGACTTTGGTTCCTTCTCTGATCTCTGTTCTGTATATCTAACTCAGAGGAACAGCTGCAATTCAATATCTCATGCGCGCAGACTGATTTTCATTGGTTTCTTGTCCGTGTCTAGTCTGTCGTGGTGAAGTTCAGGCTGAAGACCGTCTGCTGAGGTCTCTGCTCACAGGATACAGTAAACTGTCCCGTCCAGTCCAGAACATCACTGATGTGGTTTATGTCCGCTTTGGACTGTCCATCTCCCAGCTCATTGATGTGGTACAAACTCTTCCTGTTTGATTCTCTATGAGCCAACAGCTGGCTGAAACATTACAGATGTAATCAAAACTTCATCCTGTTATCAGAAACACCTTTGTTTAGTTTAATTAACCAAAAATATATAAACCTATGTTTTATACTTGTAACAAGTATCCACCTTACTTTATAACATTATACACCTTTGATTTACAAATGACTGCTTCTGCTCTTACATTAAAAATAAGGTTGATACATTATATTATATTATATTATATTATATTATATTATAATTAAAAAAAAAGCTAAATGTATTACATAAAAAATAAAACAGAAAATTCCTTCACATTAAAATGAGCATGGTTTTGCATTTGGATTATCTTTTATAAGTTTTTTTTTAATAAAGAAAATGAAGCTAAATTAAATTTTAAGAAACAAAAATCATGGAAATGTCACAATGCATAATTGTTATTATTTTTTTAAGTGGATTTCGTTTGTTTCATGCTTTATTTATTTATGCAATTGTTTTTCTGTTTATTTTTGTGAAAAATAAAATTGATTTGTTTCCGTGTTATTACACAAAACATAGAATTCCAAAAAGGGACGATTTATTACAGTTTAACTAAAACCATAAAAATGCTAAGTTATGTGAAATGAAATAAAAATTAGCTTCTTCATAAACTGTCGTTGATAACACTTACATTTCACAGATCCATCACCAACACAATAACCAAACCTTAATGCTGTGCTATAATCAAATGTGTGTTTGTGGTTGCATTAAATGCCATGATTGTCTAATGTCTCTCACCAGGATGAAAAAAATCAAATGATGACCACGAATGTGTGGGTGAAACAAGTGAGTGTTTTCCTGTTAAACACGATTGTGTGTCCTGCTCTGACTCATCCTGATTCCTGACAGCTCTTTTGTCATGTATGTTAGGAATGGCATGATTACCGGCTCCGCTGGAGACCTGCAGACTACGAGAACATCAGCTCCATGAGGATCCCAGCGCAGTTCATCTGGAAGCCTGATATAGTGCTGTATAACAAGTAGGTGATCAAACGCCTGACTGACAGGCTGCAGTAACAAACTATCTCTGCAGGGGGCGCCACAGCATCAGTCTATCAGTGTTAGGTGTTTCCTTCTCTATTCGTGAAACGTGTTTAAAAGAGTAAATCAGAGAAAACCCCCCTTTATGGTGTATTCATTATTTTCTGTGTAAAAGAGCACCTAACTGAAGTGATGGAATGCAGCATGATGTTTTTGGGATGTTGCTGAGTTATAAACTATAAATTAATTATATAACTATTATATTCAAAATTAAGGTGCAATAGGATTAAATTTATATTTGGAAATTTACTAATCTTCATGTCATTACAAGCCGTGTGAATTTCTATATATATATATATATTCTGATGCTGTGTTTCTGCAGCGCTGACGGTGATTTCACCGTGACTCACCTGACCAAAGCTCACCTGCTCCACGACGGACGAGTGACCTGGATCCCGCCAGCCATCTACAAGAGCTCCTGCAGCATCGACGTCACGTTCTTCCCCTTCGATCAGCAGAACTGCACCATGAAGTTCGGCTCCTGGACTTACGACCGCGAGAAGATCGACCTGATCAGCACAGCCTCCGGTGCAGACCGCGCAGACTTCTGGGAGAGCGGCGAATGGACCATCAGCAGCGCCATGGCCACCTACAACCTCAAGAAATACGAGTGCTGCTCTGAAGTCTACGCCGACATCACCTACTCCTTCATCATCCGGAGACTGCCACTCTTCTACACCATCAACCTCATCCTTCCCTGTCTGCTGATCTCATGTCTGACCGTTCTGGTCTTCTATCTTCCTTCAGACTGTGGAGAGAAAGTGACCATGTGCATCTCTGTCCTGCTGTCGCTCACCGTCTTCCTCTTGCTTATTACCGAAATCATTCCGTCTACGTCTCTGGTGATCCCTCTGCTTGGCGAATACCTGCTCTTCACCTTGATATTCGTGACTCTGTCCATCATCATCACTGTGTTCGTGCTGAACGTCCATCACAGGTCACCAGAAACCCACTCCATGCCTGACTGGGTGCGTACGTTCTTCTTAGACGTCATGCCGAGGTTCCTCTTCATCCAGAAGCCTCCTGTGCTGCAGAAGAACTTGCGAAGAACATCTGCAGACCCTTGGAAGAATAAAAAGAGCAGCTCTGCTTCCATTTGGGATGAGAGGGAACCAGCTTTATCCATTCCTAAGAAGAGTAGTTTCGCATCGAAGGCTCGCTCGCACAGTGTGGAGATCAGTCTTGGAGAGCGAGATCATGCCAATATGCGTTATCGCTCACGCAGCATCCAGTTCTGTCCTCAGCATGAACAGGACCAAAGGAGACCCTTCAGAAGAACCTCCAAAGCGAGCAGCGCTGGAGAACATCCATCTCATGCGGCTCGGCTGGCCATCGAAGGAGTGCTGGACATCGCTGAGCACCTGCGAGTCAAACACGCCGATTCCTCCGTATGTCTTCTTAAGGGATATTTCACCCTAAAATGAAGATTACCCCATATTTTACTCACCCGAAGCCATCCTAGGTGTTTATGACTTTCCCCTTTCAGTCGAACACAGTCAGAGTTTTAACTAAATGTATCCTGGCTCTTCCATGTTTGGTAATGCTGGTGGATAGTGGCTCTTTAGTATTGTTCTATCCTCATTCATCTATTCTCTACTGAGCTTATGTTACGAATGCAGCTCGAATCATACATCGAGTCAGAGGTCAGAGGTCAGCCAAGAAGCCTGAACTCGACTTACTGGTGGACACACATACAGCTGTCGCCAGAACTCAGTGATGTGAGTCATCATTTTAAAAACAGAAATATTTTTGTTACAAAAATCTGCTTCAGAAAACTTGAACTGTGTTCATCTGAAAGAAAAAAGTCGTATACACCTGGGATGGCTCGGGGATGAGTAAATCATGGGGTACCTTTTATTTTTGGGTGAACTATTCCTTTTCATTATACTTCTTGACATCATATTTACTTTTGATTTGGAGTTTTGTCAAAATGTTGATTTAAAATAAAAACATATTCTTTTTTTTTTTGCATTTTTAATTATTACGTGTGTGTGTGTGTATTTACATTATATTTAAAAATAGGAACATTTTAAAGATTAAATAATATTATTAGTAATATTTATATAATATATAATATTTATTATATATAAAAAATTATTATATAGGTTAATATTATATATTTAAAAATATATTAAAAAACATAAATCGTTGTTCTATAATAAAAAATATATACAATATATACAATATACAATATACAATATTAATAATACATTTTAACTATTGTATGGCAAAATAAAAAATAAAAAATACACGATTTTTGTCATTTTTTTATTAAATTTTTGTTTTGTTTGTTTATTGTATGACAAAATAATTGAATGAAAAATTGACCTTAAATATGTATACATGTATAAATGAATATACATATACATAAAATACAAAAGATATCCATGTTTGGCATTTCTGACTCCATGTCCACAATGTTCTTTGTTTTATTTCAGGTGAGGCAGGAGTGGAAGTATGTGGCCATGGTCATCGATCGACTCTTCCTGTGGATGTTTATATTAGTGTGCATTCTGGGTATTGTAGGCCTCTTCCTCCCTCCATGGTGGGCCGGAATGATCTAAAAATGATTCTCATCATGAATAAATAAAACCACAAAACGAATAGATCGGGGGCCTGTTCCATAAAACAAGTTTGACAAATAAGCCGGGGTTATTTCAGTTAGTCTGACTTATTGCCAGTTCATTTGGTTTAAAATAAGTCAGACTATCTGCCAAAAGCCTGGCTTATTTGGCAAACTTGTTTTATGGAACAGGCCCCTGGACCTATTGAATAGCCTATTTTGATGTGTATAATATGGAGAAATTAAAAAAATGTAATTAAAGATGATGTTCTCTCAAATTATAAATAGTTAACTTGTTGATGCTGTTGTTCTTTTTTTCTGTTGCTGTTATTATTGTGTTAATTTATTGTAAATGCTGTTAATATTATCTAATGGGTGGAAATTAAAAGTGCATTCAATGTATTTATGATAATCACTGCAACGTGTTTGACATTCCTCTAAACTTTTCATCTGTAAAATAAAAAACATAATAATTTCAATTTCAACAAAAGTCACTCATTAACATATTAGATTTTAAATATCTGTGTAGTAGTAGACATGTTTCCAGTCTTTGCCACCGAACAGATGAAGAACTACATTTCCCACAATGCACCAAAATCGCCAACAACTTCCCAGGAAGTGTTTATTACTGGCCGCTGCCAACATGGATTTAACAAACCAGCAAACCAGAGTCTCGTGAATTACCACTCATTCACTGACTTAGTTGTAGTTTTATAAACAAACGTGTTTTTTATCGTAATTTCCACAACAGCTCGTGACTGTCTGTTCTGTTCCGTGCGCGCTGAAGCTAAGCTAAGCTAACTGTACACAGTGTTGTGTTTGTGATATGAGTTGGTCAGCAGCCTGTTATTGAGGATGTACACTTTACTATCAGGTCTCTACAAATATATGTTTCAAAAAGACGAGTACTGCATCTTGATCCTCGGTCTGGACAATGCGGGGAAAACGGTAAGACTAGTAACTAATGCAGAATAAGTTAACGCCTCCTGCACTTTTACTATACTAGTAACGTTAAACTGTTAATATAATTGTTCAATAAAAGCCGTTCTGAGTAACATTTTGGAGTTTATGATGCACAATAATCCTGCCTAGGAAGGTGCTCACTAGAATGTAGGCTAAAATGCTGACTAGTTAGGTAGCACACTAAGTTTTGACATTGTAATGCATCTGTTTCTAGATACTACACTAAATACGATGCCTAAAGTGAGGTTTTGATGTTGACTGGTGTTTTTTGTTTTATTATTCTTAGACATTTCTGGAGCAAACAAAAACAAAATTCAGCAAAAGCTACAAGGGCATGAACCTTTCGAAGATCACAACCACAGTCGGCCTGAACAGTGAGTGATGCATGCTGGAAAACTGAATGTAATCCATGAAAACATGAGCACCGGTTGAATTATTCATCTCGTTTCTGTTTCAGTCGGCACCATTGATGTGGGAAAAGCTCGTCTGATGTTTTGGGATCTCGGAGGACAGGAGGAACTGCAGTCTTTATGGGATAAGGTGACACATCTGGTTTATTTAGCCTTGAATGCTTTATGTTCTGCAGTCCATATAAATGAAATGTCGTTGAATCTGTTTGTGATGTGATATTGATGGTGTTTTACTTGTTTCAGTACTACGCAGAGTCTCATGGAGTCATCTACGTCATCGACTCCACTGATGAGGAGCGTCTGGGCGAGTCAAAGAATGCCTTCGGTTAGCTTTGCAGCAAAACTTCATCCAATCAAGGATTCAATCCAATTACAATTACATTGTATTGCAATATTATACATAGCTAATTATTTTAAATGTCAATTTTCACAACATTAAAGTTAATCATATAGGCCTAGTAATATTTTTTATGTTTATATACAATTCCACATTTTCTGCAGGTTTAAAAAAAGTAAATATTTAATGTCTAATGTAAAATGACTTTATCTTCCCTTCATACAGAGAAGATGATCAGCAGTGAAGTTCTGGAAGGAGTTCCTCTTCTTGTGCTGGCCAACAAACAAGACGTTGAGGTATGAACTCAAACACAACAAAGATCTCCTCTTCTGGGAGAGCCGTCATCTCCCAGTGGTCTGTAGGTGGCGCTGTGCTCCTTCAGTTCCACACTTGAGTTAATGATTGCACCGCTTGTCTTGTGTTGGTCAGAACTGTCTGTCTGTGCCCGACATTAAGACGGCTTTCAGCGACTGCGCTCCCAAAATCGGTAAAAGAGACTGTCTGGTGCAGCCCTGCAGCGCTTTATCAGGGTACGTCTGCCTCGCTTCACTCCTTCATTATTCAGTGTTCTGTGTGGAAGGGGAAGCCCTGCTGCACTCAAGCACTCCAGAAAGCCATGATGGGGAACTTGTGAGAAAACAACGAAAACTCAAGATCAGGGGCTGATGAGTTGGGGTTTATATAGAATATGGTAGCACTCTACTTAAAGCCTATATGCGTAATGCATTATAAAGCGATTCATAATACACCTTGTAACGCATGGTTCATCATTTCATTAATAGATACAAGCAAATTTTACAAGTATCAAATTGCATTTAAATTGTCATGTTTTTTTTAAGGCATTATATACTTTCTAAAGGTGTGACTGTATATTCTAATGCATCTTAACTCATTCAAGAGCTTATGCACAGCATTATAATGTGCATTACAAGACATAATTAATGCATTAAAGCTACTTTTGTAATGCATTATATATGAAGGTTTTAAGTGAAGTGTTACTGATTGTTGTTTATTTGATATTTTGTTGGCAGTGTAAAATGAATCATGAATATTGCAGTGATTTTAAAGCATTTTTACAATTCCAGTTTTGCACTTGTTCCTTTACATTTTACGTAATATTGTTTCAGATTTGAATCTTTGTAATAATAGTAATGCCGACGGAATTGAGAATTTTACTTCTGCAAATGAGTTCAGCTCAAAGCTCAGATTCAGCAATTAAGTCCCGTCACGTCTCCAAAGTAGTTGCAGAATTTTGTATTTGCAATTTCACATGCTTGCCTTTTTTTGTATGTATATATATATATATATATATATATTTTACACACACACACACACTGCTGATCAGATGGTTGGAATAACTATTTCCATGAAAATATTAACCGTGTTCAACACTGATAATAATCAGAAGTGTGTGTTGAGCAGTAAATCAGTATATTATTATTATTTCTGAAGATCATGTGACACTAATGTAACGATAACGAGAGTAATGATGCTGAACATCCCTGAAATAAATTACATTTCACCATATATTCACATAGAAAACTGATGTTGAAATTGTAACAATATTTCCCAGAGATAAAATGCATGTGTGTGTGCATTAAGCCACTTGCTTCAAAATTCAGATTTGATCGCAGGAATAAATTAGATTTTAACAGATATTCACATAGAAAACAGCTATTTTAAATTCTAATATTTCACTATTTTTACTGTAGTTTTCGATCAAATAAATGCATTATTGTTTAGCAGAAGACACTTTATAATTTTAAACTTGGCTGGTAGTGTACATCGTGGTGAACAATGCTGTTTATTTTGTTACTTAATGCTTTATAAATAAACAAATAATTTTCCTTGATTATTTTAACTTTTTGTTAATTTTAAACTTAATGCATGTGTGTGATTTCTGTGGCGTTGTTTTTTTCAGGCAGGGCGTGAATGATGGCATCGAATGGATGGTCAAATGTGTGATCCGGAACATTCACCGCCCGCCCAGACAGAAGGACATCACATAGAGCGACGTGTGTGTGTGTGTGTGTGTGTGTGTGTGCGTGCGTGTTTTCTGTAAACTCAAGAGAGTGGGTGCAGTTATCATACTACATGTAAGTTTTGATATTTGTGTGATATCTTTGCTGTGATGCTGCTGACATTGTAGATATTCATTTCTATGCTAAACTGACACTAGTTTTGTTTTCTGATGACTTTTTTCTGTTCCCTGCTGAAATCACCTTTCGATTAAATCAGTCGTTTCACAACAGAATGAAGATGCCGTTGATTTTTATGACCCAACAAATCAAATCCCAGTTTCTAATCGCTCACCAGTTCTATAATAAAGAGCAGAGGTGGAAAAGAAAGATCTCGTGTCTCGGTTTAATTAGTTTCCCAACTCTTTCAAATCCAGGAAATGCCTTATTCTGTCAGGATGGGGTTTTATTGATTTACCTTTGACTAAGCTGGATGCATTTTGCATGAAGGCAGCTGTGAGTCAATACGTGCTGCTCATCTAATGCGTGTTATTACAGCAGCGAGAATCACATCTGTGATTTCTGACATTAACCCTTCGCTTGACCTGCGAATATTATCCATGTATCTGTGTGAAAGAGAATCAATATAATAATAAACATGTGCCTCCTCTCTCTGCTCTGAGTGCCAAACGTTTTCAGTTTAGAGACGCAGATGTCATGCGTTTAATCAGCTGATCAGTGGTGTTCAAGGCAGACATCACTAGTATTATTGCTCATGTTTAAGTCTTAAAGTTCAGTGTGTATGCGAGATGATTTAAAGCAGGCTCTGCTCCCTGGTGCGGTAGTTTTAGGACAGCAGACTCAATCGAGCCGCTCTTCGCACGCAAGCCTTCAGCAGAGACATGAATTGTGTATGAAGACTTACGTAATATACATCAGAGGATCTGGGATGGAGCTTGAATATTAACTCTGGCACTTTGGGTTACTCTGCAAAAAAAATGGGTTGTGCAGTATTTTTGCCTTGCATTTTGTAATCTTGAATTAACCTAACCCTTTTTTTCACCCCATTGCTAAAAGTTTTTTCATCTGAATTAAAAACCAAAGAAAAAACAGATAAAAATACCACAGACATGCACTTTAATTTATTTATTTTTTTAATTAAAAATTGTTTTTACATTGTTTTATTTTTGCCAGATTTTCTTCTTTTTTATTTATTTATTTATTTATTTATTTTTTTAAGCATGTTGATTTATCTCCCAGACTTTGAAGTTGTTGGTTTTTTTTTTATAGTAATTTATTTATTTTTTATTTCAAACATCAGACTTTCACTGAAGACGGCCTAATTTGGACGAGTAAGAGGCTCTGAACACCCTAAATTACTGCACCCCAATGACAAAAAATTATATCAGGACTTGATAGTTATTTGCATGTGAAAATGTTCTACTTTTAATTTACTCTTGATCCAAAACATTACTCCCAGCGCAGCGGTCTGATGCATGTAAGTGTCAGTTCCAGATCAATAACTGATTGGAAAAGCCATCAAATGCCATACGTCTTTACCCAATGCATCTTTTGTCTCGTCAATGATCTATTGATTTCTTAAAAAAAACCTCATCGACCGAACCAATGTACAATAGCTACTCTTTTTAAATAGACGACAATATCTACCAGATACAGCGGCCTGAAATGTACAAGCCATTGCATTGGATTAGAAAATGCCACATAACAACATAAGCAAGCAAACAAATGCTGCAAGAACTTTTTGGTTATTTGTGGTACTGTGCTTAGATATATGCGTAACTTGTTCTAAGGTGTATGTGAGCGGTAAAAATAGCTCTTGTTTCCAAGACAACAGCACAATATTACTTTATCATTCTTATTTTTTTCTTCAATCATCACTTGGTCTGCCCAAATTGCTGGTTTTGTCAGCAATGCCATTTCTCTCTGCATCTCTCGTCCTCTCCACCTTCACCACCTCCTCCTCCCTCCTCCATCTCCCATCCATCATTCCTCCCCTGATAGTACAGACCACTGGCTGTGCGTCACTCCTTCAGTGCTTCTCTCCGCTCAGCATCCTCCCGTCCTCTTCCAGACAGCACTATGGACAGCACAGTTTCAGGTAAGACCCAGAATAATCTGCCTTTAGATATGAAGCTGAGAAATTAGGGAGATTGTAGCATGAGTTATTACATGAGATTGCATGACCTGCGGCAGAATCAGATCTTTTAGCGTGACATTGGCACCGGTTAACACGTCCTTTGTCAAGCATGCATGCTCTGTGCTATCTAAGGGATAATAATATCATTAATGAATCGATCCTTTTAATTCAGGGAGTTTCTGTTTGAACAAGACTGTTATTGTGTGCTGATGCTCAACACTGCAGATGTTGGGTTATAAAAAACACAGGTTCATTTGGAGGGTAGCAGTGCTGCAAAATGTGGCGCAATATTGTAGATTTGACTGTCTGATCACAGTACGGAATCAGTTATCCACTTGATCATCTCATATTGACTTATTGAGCCGATGCTCTAGTTTGCATCTGAAATAGCTATAGATCTTCTAAAAATAACAGCAGTCAGTTGCACGCATTAGGTTATGTGCTTGCCTCTAACAAAAACAGGATTTGAGTTATCTGTGCTCTGTATCTCAGCTTTCTTGCAAAGTCACCTTTCTGTTGAGCTCATGGGTAATAAATAAACGTGCTTCGGTACACACAAACACCATTAGCTCCTGTAATAAACACTAAGATCTTAATCTGTCCCTTACATGCATTCATGCATTTGCTTGTGTTGGTGATTTGCGATTCTTTAGAATAATGCATGCATCTTACTGATGTTGTGATCATGACACCCGAGTGCATTGTTTGGCTGATATGTGTTGTGCGGTGTTAACTGGATCAATTATACATGAATCAGGTTTAGGGTGGGGTTTGATGCCAAATGCAGCCCAGTAACATGCTTGCATTTATGCATCCCTTGTAAAATATTACTAGTCTGCTGTATTACTGATTCTGCAATATTGCCGTAGACAGACTCTTCCTTCCTATTTACCAATAGCAGCATATTTCACATTATTACTGTCGTTTTTTGGTCACGTTTTCAGTAGACATCTTGAAACATCAACTGATCTTTTCACAGGGTTTCTGCTAATTTTATAGAAATAATTAAAAATAAATGGCATTAGCAACCAATCCCCGTTATTTTTACAAAAACAAAACAAAAGATCACACTTCGCAACAAAAAAAAGTTACTTTCTTTTTAGGTTTTGTCTTGTTTTCCTGTGCAAATATCTAAGTTATTCTTAAGTCAAGATGGATTTACTTGATTAACAAATAATATAAAATATTGGAACATTCTGTGACACTCCAAACTCTACACTGTCATAAATGGTATGCTAAGTAATAACTGATGTCAAAAATAATAGCATGTCATGGACCAAAGGTGTTTACACTTTATCCATTCTGGATCGCATCACTGATTTATTGTAATATTTACTGTATTCAAACCTGATTTCTCTCTTTGTCTTGCAGCCTACTCTGAGAAGCTAAGAGAGATGTCGGTGTTATCTCTCCTCTGCTCCTGTTTGTATTCCCAGCCGCATCCCAACACCTTCGGTCAGTTTGAAGGTAGGAGCTTCAATGATTGAAGGCCTTCAATTTCAAGGTTTAAATTTATGCATTACAAACTTACTGTGCTCCACATTATTGCTCCACAGATATGGAGGTGAAGTCGCTGAATAAGCGAGCTTCTGGCCAGGCATTTGAGGTCATCTTGAAGAGTCCGACCGAGCCGTCTCCAGAGAGACCCCAGACTCTGGCACTGCCGCCCCAGAAGAAGGAGCCTTCTCTGGGGGAACTACAGAGGAGGCTGGAGGCCGCCGAGGAGAGACGGAGGGTAAGATGATGATGCAATATAGGTTTATAATTTCATATGTTAACTTCTTTTCTGTGGAGCACTGCTCATAAACATCCTTATATTTCTAGTAGAGTTTGTCAACAGGATGTTTCTCGAGCAATGCATCCAGCTGACTTGAATAACGTTTAATTATGAACCAGATGCATTTATCTATTGAGAAGCATAAGCACATGAGTAACTGAGAATCTTAACTAGTGCTGTCAAACCATTAATCGCATCCAAAATAAAACTTTATAATGTGTTTTAGTACTGTGCACTTATTATGTATATAAATGTTTTAAGTACGTTTTAAGAGTGTAGAACCTTTTGGCTGCCCTAAAGTTTCTTAAAAGTTGAAGAAGGTTGTTTGGAGTATTAGAAAATGTCCTTCAAACTGACAGAAAATGGTTCTTTTAGAAATTGTTCACTGAAAGGTTATTTGAGGAACCCCAAATAGTGGTTCTATGGAATGTTTATTTTTAAAATATTTTACCATGTAGCATGTAGATACCTTAGGGTTTGAATATGGTAATCAGTTAATACCATAGTATTGCCATTTGATACCATGATAGCACCACAGTCTCACAGCACTCCATTGCTGTTTTCATGACTTTTTCCCACATTCATTTATTTTAAATGTCAAAGAAGTTTTTAAATGTCAGAGAAGTCTCATATTAAATCCCTGCTGCATCTCTTCCTGTAGTCTCAGGAGAAGCAGGTGCTGAAGCAGTTGGCGGAGAAACGGGAGCGTGAGAAGGAGGTGCTCACCAAGGCCCAGGAGGACAACAAAAACTACAGCAAGATGACCGAGGAGAAACTCCACCACAAAATAAAGCTGATCCAAGAAAATCGCATGGCCCATCTCAATGCTCTCAAACAGCGTCTGAGAGAGAAGGTGAGTCTGTCTGATTCGTCAATCGATGTGTGTTATTCTGTAGAAAATGTGTGTAGATGCTCTGGAGGGTGAACCCAACTCTCAGCTTCTAATGTTCCCAAACAATCAATTTTACACGTATGCATCTGACAGGCACTTTAATCCCAAGCAGCTCACACTGCATATGTATATCTTATCAGGGTCACACTTTATTTTACTTTACTTTACTTTACTATAATAATAACAACAGCAAATTACTTTACGCGTAATTACGTGCAAGTAACCTTAATCCTAAACATATTACAGTAAGTACATGTAGTTAGTTAATATTACTCAGTACTTAAATACATAATTACACTTTAACAAGGACACCTTAAAATAATATTAAACACACTAGAAGTGACATGATACATGTATTTAAACCGTCAGGGTATGTACATCTTCCGTGCATGCAGCTTTGCGATGTAGTCCCTGGACAGTGACCATGTGCTCACTCTGAAAGCGTCTCTCACATAGACTGACCAAGGAGTATACTTTAAAGACTTGCACACTTAACTGTTTGAAAGTGGAGCTTTGTGTTCATGTATCCTACTTCTCTCATTTGGCACAAATCCAAATATTCCATAATATTTTCATATTTGTGATGTAACGCATCTTAATGCTTTAAACTATTATTATGTAAATTATATGCTTTGTATGTCTAAAACGGGTGCGCTGATGTTTGGTTGACTATTTTTAGCAATGCTGGAAGTGATGTGTGTGTGTGTGTGTGTGTGTGTGTGCGCTGGCGAGATCACTTCAGCTCTATCATTACCAGCAGAACCAACTTTAAACACGTAGGGCCGGTTTCCTGGATAGGGATTAGATTAAGCCAGGACTAGACCTTTGTTAATTTAGGACATTTAAGAATTTTTAGAAACATGTCTTACAAAAATGTGAGCATTTTCAGACCAAACAATGGCAATAATGTATTTTAAGATATCTCAGTGCATTTATTTAAACCCTGCCCCTTATTGTTCAAATATTAATGCATCAGCGAATAAAGGTCTGCTCTTATTAGTGTACACTCACAATGAAAACAAAACATTGTGCTTTTATAAAATAAAACCGATAGGATGTTGCTTTCAGCCGTTTGAGTTATTACATAAAATGCAAGCATATTAAAAAATGAACTGAAACTCTGCATATTTAGGCTACATTACCTGAATCAAATATAATTCAGGAATTTACTCCTTGTATGTATATGCACTGCAGAGTATATATAACAGTATAATGTAATATCATTTTCACATCTAGGTGGATGGTTTTTTTAAATGTGTGCTACTGTCTGTATAAAATGAAAAGAAACAGAGCATAGTATGTTCCCTGTTGTACCGAAATCGTACCGAACCCTGACATATGTGTATCGTGCCACCCCTACTTAACAGTGCATGCAATATCTGGGTATCGAACCAACAAGAAACTGTCCAAAATGACCACTTTTTGTGATCCAATAGCTAAAACTAGACAAAAATGGAAAAAGTTAAATGGACCGTTTTATTTTGAAATGTGTGCGAAATTAAGAAACACAGGCTTTCATCTTTCCACAGTTCCTGTTGCACATTGTTTTTCTGAAGTAACAAGCATACAGCTGTTCTTTAATGTCAGTAAAAAAGAGAACTACTTATTGTACTTATTGTCCTTCCTGGTTGCTACAAAACAGTTCATGTTTATCTTTTATTATCTCAATTTTCTTTGTCAGGAGCTTCATGCTGCAGAAGTGCGTAAGAATAAGGAACTTCACACTGACCTGTCTGGCTAAAGACACTGTTTGACGCCAGAGCTGTGAGACGTCCAGTCACGACTGCATTTGGAGAATATCTCATTCTCTGGCCACACTGTCTTAAGAGGTCATTTCAGACTCACCTTATCAGTTTTCCTTATCAATAAACGTCTGAGCATCCAACAGCATCCCACAAACACGACATGGACAAAAGTATGTGAGCATCCATACATTTCAGAAGCATGGGCATTAATAGGCAGTTCATTCTTTAAGCTCTAGATCTTCTGGGAGCCATTATTCCAGTTCATCCTAAAGCAATTCAGGGCTGGACTTTGTGTAGGCCAGTCAAGATCTTTCCCAGCTTGATGGACCTTGACTTGTGTGATGTTCTCTGTTGATCCTGGAACAAGAAGTCTTATTAGTCTTATCTATATCCCTAGAACCAACATTTGTCATAAATTATGACTACAACCACAGTGTGTCAAGCTCCAGTCCTCAACTAAACCCTAAACCAACCCTTTAACCCATTTCTAAAGACTGACTGGCTGATGTTGTTTCAGGAAGGAACATGCCCTACTTGCCATAATCGCAGTCACCTGCTTTGTGCACAAGGACTTTGTCATGCTGAAACTGAACAGCATCATCCAAAGATGTTGAAGTGAGGTGTTCACATACTTTTGACCATAAAGTTTATCCGCCTGCTGATAGAAAAAAACAACTTGGACCAGCTTAAAGACTTGTTTTTAGATTGCCATTAGTGGTATGTTACTCTGACACAAGCTGATTCAGAGGGTTGTTGACGAAAGATCAGCTAGATGAGTGGTTGAAAACAGTAAACTCATACCATATTTGTAACCAGCACTGATACAATCATTTAGTCTGGTCTAGGCTGTCATTTAGCATGGCTTAATGTCACAAAAACAAACACCATGGCTGTTTCCACATTTCCACTGCACTTTATCAGATATGATTCATTCACGTTGGTAGTTTAGATCAATTTCAAGGGTCACTGATTCAGATTTGTTTGTTGGTTTTTCAGTGACCTGGAAGAGAAATGTCTAAGCTATATGCTGCTAACTGATTCCTGTAAACCATTTAAAATTAGATTAAAGCATAACAAGTTCGTAACAAGCTGTCTCTGTCATTTTTGCATCTGAGGGAAACTAAGAATGCACCCAAGGGTTTATTTATGCTGTCAAAACATCAGGATTTCTTAGTTGCCTATGACTACAGTAAGCTTCTGATTCATGGTAGATGGAAATTACTGACCCAGTTGTTTCTGAACACTGTTTCTAAAGCTTTATGATCGCACTGCTGCTGATAAGACTCGTGTAATCAAGTACTGCTAAATCAGTCATCGAAGCAGAGTAAAATGTGGGTGTGTTTGTGTACGTGTCATCATGTGTTTATGACGAACTCTGGCCATGTGATGTTGTGATGGAAATTACAGATAAGTGAAACTGAAGTTGTTTGCCCAGATACTGCTGCTGTTGTTGTGTGCATCACCTGGTTCCTGTTGGTGGGTGGGTCTGAAAACACGTATATTATGACATTCCTGGGTCCTGTCATAAGAGGCAGAATAAAGTACAGCGCAGCCATGTTTTGTTTATCCAAACCCTAACATAACTTGCTTTACTTAAAATAGCATTAAAGGGAGTGCTGAAGTGAACTAGGATAAATATTTACACTTCATATACATGTAACGTCAGTCCTCTACAGGTACCATTAAAGCAGTTTCAGCATGTTCCAGTCTCGAGTCACCTCAGGCATGTTTGCTTTCATGTGCGAT
This sequence comes from Enteromius paludinosus, assembly GCA_032361165.1. Classification (NCBI taxonomy): domain Eukaryota; kingdom Metazoa; phylum Chordata; class Actinopteri; order Cypriniformes; family Cyprinidae; genus Enteromius; species Enteromius paludinosus. Next base: position 20,434,872 of record JAUMHQ010000058.1, read on the forward strand.
AAGTCGTTTGTTTTCATGAACAATGCCTGGCATAGATCTAAATGTGTTTTAGTTTTACTCCCCAAATGTATCAGCCAAGATAGTTTCACCCAAATGACTTTCAAATGAAATAGTAATGTGCATTTGTTGAATTAAAATTCATTTTCTAAACGGAATTGTTAGGATTAATGGCAGGTATTTTAGTAAAATGTTGACTACATCTTATTCCAATGTTACTGGGTATGAAGCGCCCCAACATTGGAAACTATTCCTTTATTTAAGTTTGATCATTTGATTGTTTCAGCGCTGATTGTTTTACAAACGCCCACAATTCTAAAAACTGGTATAGAAATGTATCATTTAACGTAAGTCCACGTGCATTTGCTTTATTTTCCAAATAAGACTGTTACTTTCTTCTTTAAAAAAGAAATGCAAGCAAAAACACAACTGATTTGTTTACTCATAATTAAAAAACAAAAATACTTGTTGCATGCAAACATTAGTTTCTAATGTTGTCTAATGACAGTTAAAACAACTAATTGATGTAGATCTTATAAAAAGTGTAATAGGAACATCAAGGATTATGTGCTTTAGAAGAATAGGCCTAAGCTCTGTCTGTTTGCTTCCTGTTGTTTTCATCTGTACTGAAACTGAAAGCTCAGTGCAAGTGCACTGTGCTGGAAAAGGAAACTTATTCTTTAATTCTAGGGAGGGAGTGGCTTATCCAGCGTCGCTCAGCAACAGCCTTATAAAATGTTTAAATGCCCCTGGATGCACACGAGACTGAGATCAGCTGAAACTTAGTGTTACAGGAAGATCGTGACATATCCGAAAACCATTGGGCTAGGAAGCCAAATATGACGGTAAGCACATTACTGATTCCTGTTACCTGATTCTGTTGTGAACAGTTTATTTACTAGAAAATAGGTAATGAATATTTATATTAAAGATCACTAAATTTGCTAATTATCTGTGGTATTCAAAGCTGCTTGCTTTACTGTTTTCCATATAGTAAAATGCGAATGAGAAAGTTTCATAAGCATCCCCTTTTCTGTTACAAAGATGAGAGTATTCATACTGAGCATTAAAGCATGAAGTGTTCCTTTTTTCATAACTGCACCTACACAGTATTTGTTTTTGAATTTACATTTACTGAAATGGGTTTTGTTGGCAGGTTAATAATAGGCAAATACCCACTTTGGTAGACATAAAATACTGCGGCTCATCGTGTGGGTATAAACAGTGAAAAATGCTGATGAAATTCGCACATGATAATAAAACATCAAAGTGTTGTTGATTAACTTTTTTAGCTCAAACTTTGTTTTATTTAGTATTTTGGAAAACCACCTGATAAAATCCCATGTCCAAAATTTCAAGGGAACAAAAACAGTAAGTAAGGGATAATGTGCAGGCAGCCGGTAGTTATTAAATAAGCCCGACAGGGTGATCAGTCTGCCTGTAAATTAACCCGCTTATTACACGGCTATTTGCAACTTAAGGAAAAAACTGGACATGAATATGAATTTGAAACGTTTTATTGTAATATTTGATTTAAATGAAAATTTTCATCCTTCCGCGAAACGATATAGTACCACGTGACTAACATTCAAACGTTAGTAAGACAATTTGTAATATCTACATATGAATATATAATAACGGATGTATTTTAGTTATTTACAAGTATTAAATTGCATCTTATGTTGTCCGGTGTTTGTCACAAGATGGCGCCAAACGGTAATCTTTGTTTCGCGGAGGGATTTTAAACATACAAGTAGTACCGGCTATGCTTTATTACTTTGGAGCGGTTATTATTTGAAAAGAACGAACCTGCAAATGTCTCAACTGACCAATCAGAATCAAGCATTCCAGAGAGCCGTGTAATAGTGGAAAAATAAGTTGTAAAAACAGTAAACCTTTTCATTTCACAGGAATTTTGTGTCTTTTAAGACATGGCTTTCACAGAAAATCTTCAAGCATTACTACATACACACAAGCTGTGTATCAGTTGTAGAAAATGCTGTAAAAAACAAAATGAGATTTCATATAACTATAAGGAAACCAGCCATAGCTGCTCCGAAGACATCTTACTGGTCAAGCGGAAAGGGGACAATTCATTGTGGAGGCCTGTTGCCCCTCTTCCAGACTACCCCAGACCTCACAAATATGTAGTTTGCTGGCACTTCACTGAAGGAAGTGGATGCAGAAAGCATGGAAGCAGATGTTCCTTTGCTAGGAGTTTAGAGGAAGCAGCACTGTGGAACTTCATGAAGGATAAAAACCTGACAATTCCTAAACTTGTGAAAATGATAAAACAAAGGCAAAGGACACTACAAGCAGGACAGTTTGACTGCACATACTGCCAGAGCCACTTCCGGACAGAGGAGGAACTGATGGACCACTGTTTCACTGTGAAGCACCGCAGACTGGTCTTTGAAGATACCTCTCAGTCTTGGACGTATCGTGATCCACCTCCAGCATACAAGGACCTGAAATTGTGTGGAAGGTATTAAAATGTAGTGTGACATGTCATTAGCTTTGTTTGTTTTTATCCAAGTGTGTTAAGCTACCTACAAACATTCTCCCACAGTCCCCTGATATGTGAATATGGTGATAACTGCACAAAGGCGCACAGTCAAGAAGAACTTCATGAATGGCAAAAGAGAAACAAGGCTTCAAGAAAAAGAGTCAGGGATGCAGAAGAGATGGGACTGCTGTCCTATCAGGACAATCTTTTGGATGAATACAGACACAGCAGAGACAAGAAAATGATTGTAAGTAGACCATTAAGTAATGTACAATGTCATATTAAGAGATGTTGACAGGTGTTTTTCTGATCTCTCTTTGACACTTTTGCATTGGCACTGCACTTGCATTTAACTTGAACCTTGTGTTATAGGGTAACATATATAAATACATTTTATCGATCCATGCCATTTTTTATTATATTTTTACAACCAAAGCTTTAATTGTACATTTTTAAAATTGACTCAATATTCCTGCAGGTCAGCGACACCCTTCCTGATGTTTTTATCTGCTGTGACTCTGATGTAGACAGTGTGTATGTAAGAAAAAAGGGAATACAGTGTACATGGAAATTTACCATCATTTCTAAGGTTTGTACATTTACAAGTATAACATGTATAACATTTGCCTTTAAGTACTACATTTGCTCTCAATGTAAGAATTATGGGGTTTAGATCATAATTTTAATAGCACATGTCCTCAAGTAAGATAAAAAAGAAATAGTACTCAAAGCATCTTTTCAGAATTGAACAAGCTCTTGCCAAAATTGTTAGCCACTTTTTATTACCGAGTGGATTTGTTGTTGTACTGTATACAGTATATGGTGTAATACAGTTTTTGAGGTCTGTAAACTTCCAAGCACCCATGTTGTTTTTCTAAACAGGATAAGAGAAGACAGCTGTAAGTGTGAGATATAGTGTAGGATAGCTTCTGTAATAGCTGATCTTAATGTTAAATCCCTCCAGGAACCTCTGAAGATTATTGCTTTAATCAAACGGGAACTGGACGCAAAATTCAGCCTCGGCAAAGACCCCAATGAGGAACGGACATATTCCAGTAGTGAATGGTTTCAAAAGAACCAAACAGGTGATTGAATATTTCTTATAAAACTAAGCAAGAAACCATATCGCATGTTTTTACAAATACTGACAAATGATTTTCACCTGAATTACTGTCATTTGTTTCTGTAGAGTATGAAATCCCAGTGTCCTTCAAATCTGATCAATCTGGCAAGTATGAGCAGTGGGTAGTGTTTGACTTCAACACGAGACCCGTACTACGACAAAAAATCAAGGTCAGAGTTGGAGACGATGAAAGTAATGGAACATTAGTCACATGTTCAGCACCTGAGGCTCCCCTCGAAAACCAAGATTCTGCCAGGGATGTTGAGACCTGGAATGAGGAAAGTGTGGAAATCATTCCCTTCTTTCAAAGAGAAGAGGTGGAGAGTGAGCTGATAAACAGATACAAGCTGACCATGACAGATGAGATGAACAGTGTGATTAAC